>CM067482.1:5317244-5404877 GCA_034552555.1 Semaprochilodus insignis | reverse complement strand
ATATATATATATATATATATATATATATGGATATATATATATACATATGGAGTACTATGTCAATTTACTGACAGACATTTCTCTAAATAAAAGTCTCCATTTATTATTTATTTAATTATTTTCAGTGAAATGTCTAATTTTTGGATCAACAAAATAAAAAAAGGCTTTACCCTTAATTTTTTAGTCTAGAATTTTAACTTATTTTGAACTTTGTTATTCTTTCCCCTTTGTCTTCTTTACATTTTATTGTACCAGAGGGTTCATTGAACAGCTCATATATGGATTAGGGTCCTTTTTGTTTTGCCTGTCCAGAATAGGCATTTCCCTGATAATAATATAGTTTTTTAAGATAATAAATGAAGACTTTTATTTTGAAAAGTGTCTGTCAGTAAATTACAGTATTACATCTTTTTTGTTTTGCCTGTACAGAAACGAGGCTTTTTCACTGAAAATAAAAAAGCTTTTCCAAATAAGAAATGAAGACTTTTATTTTGAAAAGTGTCTATCTGTAAATTGCATTATTAGGTGCTCACAAAAATAATTAAATCCAATCCAATTCAATTTGATAAATTAGATTTTCAAAACAATAAATTAGGACTTTTATTTTGAAATAAATAAATTACATTAGTATTGGGTCCTTTTTGTTTTCCCTGTCCAGAAATGAGGCATTTCACTGAAAATAATATAGTTTTGAAAAATAACAAATAAAGACTCTTATTTTGAAAGATGTATTTCAGTAAATTACACGGTTAGGTCCTTTTTGTTTTCCCTGTCCAGAATAGACATTTAACTAAAAACAATAGTTTTTCAAAATAATAATAAATGAAGACTTTTATTTTGAAATAAGTCTCACTAAAATGACATAGTACTCCACATCACATGCATACCGTATGAATGTTGATTTAAACATTGATGAATGCGTTATGAAGTGTTTATGTAAGGTGTTATGAACGTGTTACGCAGACGCCCTTCAGGTAAAGCGCTCCCAGAAAATTAATGTGGCAGTAGAACTGAATTCATGGAACTGAATTTCATTTCCTTACATTCAAGTTCTGCAAACATACAGCCTACTTCAACTGAAACTTTTACTGTGCAAAAAAAGAAAATGAAATTGATCAGCAATTCTCAGTTTAAACAGAGATAACCTCGGCCGATTGTCTCCCACAGACGACGAAGCTCTTCAGTCCAGAATGTACAGGTTTCCCCCCTTGAACTTTCATTTTAGAAACAAGACGATACAACTGCTTAAATGTTTTAGAAAGGTTAAAATCTCAGCACTCCTCCGTTTTCAACTGAACACATTGGACTCGTACATTACAGTAAATTCAACGACGTGGCTCTGGTGGCCGCCACCCTCGTCTCTCCGTGGGGATATCAGCGTCCTTCTCGATATCCTCAACTGTCCTTTCGAGCTGTCTCTGCCACACAGTGCCTAGTATTTGTCGTCCTCCGTGTCACTGAGAGGCTCGCAGCCTGCGACGGAGATGCTCTGGGCCAGCCGTTTGCGGAAGTGTCCGTTGGGGACCTGCCAGCCCAGACGGGAGCGGGTGCGCACCGAGGCGGTGATGGTGTTGGAGCGTCCCAGGCTGGTGGCCACCGCCGCCTCAAAGGTCAGAGTCTCCATGTGACCGGAGGAGTCAGGGCTGTGCTCCTCCTCCTGCAGGGCGAGGTAGGGTTCGGAAGGGTAGCGTCGGGCGGTGGGGCCCAGGAACTCGTCCTGTTCCGAGCGCGTGCCCTCTTCCTCCTCTTCCGCCCTCACCTCTTCCTCTTCCTCTGGGTTTTCGGCCCACAGGGCGTTGCTGCAGCACCCCAGCATGGGTGGCCCGCTCTGCTCCTCCTCTTCCTCCTCATCGTCGGCCTGCGAGGAAGGGTGAGTGTGGCACACCAGGGGTGAGTAGGAGATGTGGGGGTGCGTGCGGGTGGGCGTCTGAGACAGCCGGCGCTTGCCGCTCGGGGTGCTCGACTCTGAGGTGGAGGGAACGGGGCTGTCTGAGCTGTTGCCCTGCACACAGACACAAGCCAAATGCATGTATGAATAAACGTCTATACATTTCCTCACTACTTTAAAAGGATTATGTAGTATTTTAAGCTGTCCTGAAGTCTGCCTAGAAGGAAGGTGACATTGACCCGGGGTGAAAAATGCCCAGATGCAGTTTTACATGCCTGTTTTACACCCTATAATTTGGCCCTAGAATGAAACGAGCGGCTGTCCCCTTTCTGGTGAGCTCACAATTTTTTAGCTCTGTTAAAAGTCCTGTGTTTTTCTGGTTTCTTAGACTAACTGTGCAAACTGGGTGCTGAAAAACAGAGAAAAGCACAGAACAGTGAGCACTACAGGACCACCACGCTAGATAGTGGAGTATGTTATATGTTATAGTAGCGCTTTTTACAACAGATGTTGTCACAAAGCAGCTTTACAAAGAATCTGGTCTCCGAGCCCCCAGTGAGCAAGCCAAGGACGACAGAGGCCAGGAAAACCTCCCTCAGTTCTAAAGGAAGAAACCTCGAGAGGAACCAAGACTCAAAAGGGGAGCTGTCTGCATCATCATTCAATCTCAACAGCTTCTTAGTCACACCAGCTACATCTGTAAAAAGTCTTGGTCTCACGATCGATCCTGATCTGGTCCTCGATGAGCATATCACTAACATCACTAGAATAGCTTTTCTACATTTACGCAATATTGCAAAACTAAGAAATGCCCTGTCCCTACAGGATGCGGAAAAGCTAGTTCACGCCTTTATCACTTCAAGGCTGGATTATTGTAATGCCCTGCTTTCTGGTTGTTCTGGCAAAAGTATTAACAAACTCCAGTTAGTCCAAAACGCTGCAGCTAGAGTTCTTACAAGAACTAGAAAGTTTGATCATATCAGCCCAGTTTTATCTAACTTACATTGGCTACCAGTTAAATTCCACATAGAGTATAAAATTCTCCTTCTGACATATAAAGCTCTAAACGGCCTCGCTCCTCTGTACCTCTCCGAACTCATCTCATATTACGAACCGTCACGTGACCTTAGGTCTCAAAGTACGGGCTCTCTATTAGTGCCTAGAATTAACAAAGTTACATCAGGGGGCAGAGCCTTTTCATACAAGGCCCCCCAGCTTTGGAATAACCTACCAGTCAGTGTTCGGGACTCAGACACAGCCTCAATATTTAAGTCTAGGCTTAAAACCTACCTGTTTAGTCAAGCTTTTGGTAATTAGTTTTTCTGCTAGATAAAAGGTGCAGGTCCAGGGGTCCACTGACAGAGAGTGTTTGGTAAGCTGGGAATGTTGGTGCTGTCGTCCCGCTGCTCTTCACGTTCACTCAGGTTTGTTGACGGTGGAGCAGGGGGGCGCTGACTTCTCAGACTTCTGGCTCTCCCTTTTAGTTATGCTGTAATAGCCAGGCCTGCCGGAGTCTCTGCTGCACTCTGTTAACTCCATATAGTGTGTTCAGGTCTTCTGTCAGAGCTAACAGTCTGTCTGTTCTCTTTGCCTGAGCTGAACTGCTGCCTATCCTGTGTGGTCCAATGCTCTGCTCTGACTGGGAGCCACTGCTTGCCTCTAACCACCACGGAGCTCCTGGCTGTCCTGCCCTGTGAAAGCTTGGCCTGCGTCCTGCTGACCCATCCGATGACCCAACTATTTAATTACAGACTAATCAGACTTTTATTTCTCTATCTTCACTCCTTTCCTTTGCTTGTCCTGCTATCTGGTGGTGACCCGAGGAGGATGGGTTCTCCTTTTGAGTCTTGGTTCCTCTCGAGGTTTCTTCCTTTGCACTGAGGGACTTTTTCTTTGCCTCTGTCGTCCTTGGCTTGCTCACTGGGGGCTCGGACACCAGATTCTTTGTAAGCTGCTTTGTGACAACATCTGTTGTAAAAAGCGCTATATAAATAAATGTTGACTTGACTTGACTTGAACCCATCCTCCTCAGGTCAACACCAGATAGCAGGACAAGCAGAGGAAAGGAGTGTTCAGTGTTTGTAAGGTAGAGGAATAAAAGTCTGATTAGACCGTATTAACTTTAAGAATCGCATAAAGGAGATTTTTACTGATACCTGTGCCTGTTTTCTCACCAACTGAGCATTTTTAGGCCCAACATGTGTCGGTTGATGTTTGATGTTGTGTTAATCTTTTTTTTTTTCCTCCCCTTCTGTGTTCCTTACTGTTGTTTATTTTATTCCTCTGTCTCTCCTGCTCAAGTGGCGTTGCTGCTTGCCAGGCTGCCATTGTAAATAAGAATTTGTTCTTACTGACTTGCTTGGTTAAACTAAAGGTTAAATAAATAAAAAAAAGTATGTGATTCCATAACTTGATAACTACATTAGCTCCAGAGCCAAGAACCAAACTTCAACCACCAACAACCAACATGTCTTTGGTAAAGGGCTACATTTGGGGTTGCCTTACATCTGTGGTCTCTATATTATTTATTATTATTATAACAACATCAACAACAACAACAGGACAATGATGTTTCTCTATATTCCAGAACATCTGCGATTCGGATTCAGTGCTGAGTAGACTTCAAGTAGCTTCTGGAACTGTGTGAACTCTCAGGAAGTTTTCTAGAACTGTCTGGGACTGTCCAGTAGTACACATAGCAGTATAAATACAGGTGTGTTAAAAAAGTGGATAGAAGATACAGAACTACATTTAAATTAGGTCGCTGCATCGGGCAGAAGCCTTCCGCTCCGCCTGTGGCCAGTTTATTAAGACCAGAGCGAAATAGCAAAGGCCTACAAAGCATACTTCAGCATGCCTGCCACGGGTCAAGACAAACCGTGGGCACTTCATTTCACCTGCGAGCACTACAGGAAAACACTTGAAGGTAAGGTGGACGATTGCTGCTTGCTTAGATGGCAGAGTTTTACTGAATAGAGTTTTGAGGTTTCATTGAAGTTTAAAAGCTGTTATTAAGAAATCTGTTATCAATGTTCTAGAAAAATATATATTACATTACGATATATATTTAAAGCACTGTGTTAATGTCTTACACATTACTGTGTACATGAAATACATGCCTTTCATGATCCTCATCACAAAAATAAAGTTTGTGAGGAATGTAGCTGGTTTTGTTTACATTTTAGCTTGTTAGAGAGAGAGATTTTCCAAAATAAAAGTCTTCATTAATTATTTTGAAAGACTATATTTTTGGACAGACAAGATGAAAATGACCTGGCTTTACTGCTTTGAACAGAAAGTGCTTTGACACCTTTTGTCTAGACTTTCAGTTTGTTTTTAATTAATTATTCTAGCATTTTAATAGCATAGCATTAATATTAATAGCATTTTGCTATTTTTTTCTCCTTTTTACTTTTTATGTCTTCTGATTATTTAGTTATTAAGGTACAGGTGCTTTCTCCAATACCATCATTGAGAAAAATAAATCACTAAAATAAAACCTCTAAGAATGAGCTTTTAATTCCAAGAGACTTAAACTTAGAATGAATAATGTGTTGGGACTTTTATTTTGAAGAACATCTCTCAATAAAATATTATAGTTTTTTAGACATAGTACTCAATACTAATTCCATGTAAAGCATATATATTTTATGTTGTTTTTTTATATTGATACATGTTATGAAGCATTTATATCTGATGCTATGTGGACACCCTTCAAGTAGAGTGTTACCATAACAACAATAATAACAATATTGCTGTAAATAGCACACAACGGTTTTCCACTGTTTCACACTCAAACAGCTTATTTTCACGTATGTACCTGTCGGGGGAGTCCATGTCTTCTTTCCTCACTGGGAGACCGTGAACAAGACTTTGAACTTCTCTCATTAGAGTTAAAGCGGGAGTTGTCCGGGGACAGCAGGTGCCGCTGTTCCTTGGACCGGCCTCGCTCCCTCTCTCCCTGGTGGGACTGCTCGGAATGGGACACTGAGGAACATGATGAAGAGTGCGTCAGAGATGCCACAATCAAAGTCATTTGAAGTGTGATAGATGGGATGTTCTTATAGTGCAACAGGCTCCCACCCTGGAGCTCCAAATGCACTTCTGTCCAGCAGGTGGTGCTGGTGATCTGTAGCTCAGACTGGAAACAAACTCACCTGCAGCTTTGTAACTCTTGTGTCTGGGACGGTACAAACGCTCAGGAGGCTTCTCCTCTTCCCACAGTCCGTTCATTTCCTGCTCATCCGCCTGCTCAACACCAAAAAGTAGAGTTGGAAACATACTACACACTTTCCTCCTCCTTACTGTCTGCACAAGTGGTTCCACATTCTGGCCCTGTTGTGTTCCTTGCAGAAACACTTGAGCAGTGGTCTTCAAAACGGTCCTCAGGCCACCCTAAGACAGTCCACATTTTTGCTCCACCCCTATGTATTGCAATTTAGGTTATAGCTAAGGCTAAGAGGTTTGAAGACCTCTGAAGACCTCTAAGACATACATCCAGGGAATATATCTATTTTCTCAAGGTAGGAATGGTGTTTTGGGCTCAGTGGTGGTCAGAGGCCACCACATAAGGAGGGAGAAAGCCAAATAAGTGTATAAACAGGTGTTGCCATACCTGGAGTTTGGTCTTAGGAGTCAAGCTCGCAAAGTCAGACATGCATGAGCCTAGCACTGACGTTTTATTCACAGAATTGACCGTTTCGAGATAAAACCTCACCCTTACTTCCACCAGCAAAGCATACAGAAACCCAAGCATGCTCCCCAGCTTGGTGGCACTGTGTGACAGGAGGAAACCTTCCACCTTTCTAAGTGGGAATTGGATAAACTGACAAACAGAAATACACACACACGCACGCACAAGCAAGGTTTCAGAGGAAAGCTGGCTGCACTTTGATCCAGGCAACAGATCCTTACATTAGAGCCTTGGTACTCCTCACTGTCTTCATGCTGATGCGGCGCTGGCTGCATTAGGAGCTCTTGGGGGGAAATTGGACTTAGAGCCACAAAGCCGCCGCTGGTTCTATAGGAGAGCAATTAAACCATTCAGAATATCAACACAAACTACAAACTATATATATATATATGTATGAATGATATGGGACCAGAATTCTTATTGATTGTCAAGTTTGCAGAAAATGACTCTTTGACACTGGCATAAGTATTTACATCACTGAATGGCAAATAACACCTCTATAGATGATGAGTTGTTACTTCAATATCATGTAAAGCAAATTGCAATAATAAAACTTACTGATTACTCTATTTCTGGCATATACAGCCAACTAAGCACAAATCCATAACAATGAGTACGTCTACAATACTGTGCAAAAGCCATAGACCACCTTTTACTTGTTTTATGTCCAGTCAAAATGACCATTAAGTATTATTCATTCATTTTCAGTGTCAGGGAAAAAAACAGAAGGCTTATACTGTATTTAATACAATACTACATAGAAGCCTCAACAACCAAATACAGCCTAATCTACCGTATATACACTGCATATATTTTTCAGTGTTTATCGCGTCCACACGTTTGCTTTATAGCACTCCTTACAGGAGACTCATTTCCGGTTTTCCAAAGAAAGCTGCAGGGATGTTTTTACCACATCTGCAAATTCAGTCTTAGTGGTTGGTTTAGCTGGTTTTCTGCTTCTCACGATCGAATAACCACAAGCACCATCCAGTGATGCCTGGACTCTGGGGTGGTCAGTCTCCATTGTTCCGAGAACACCAGCAGCTTCTTTGTTAGATGTGTCTGTCTCTTTTTCTCAATGAGGGGCTTCTTGAAGAGTTACATATCCTTTCAGACCCATAGCATTGAGGTGTCTTCTCCCAGTAGAAGGATGGATGGAGAAACCTCTGGAGGTTCTCAGATCTAAAGCGAGAGTAGAGCCCGATATTCTCCGCTCTCTCCGAGAGGAAAGCTTTAAGTTCTGTTTATCTGAAGGTTTTGCACATTTGGCTGTTCTGACTGGAATTTAAATAAATGGTTTCAATGAGGGTGGTCTCTGATAATGTGAAAGGTGGTCTCTGACCTTTGAACAGTACTGTACAAGCAGTTTAAACAGATACTTAATGAGAATGGCCATGTCTTATGTGGATGTTTCACTGTGTTTTAATCTGAGTAGTTTCATATTAATCTCATGGTGAAGCACTTCTAACTTTTCATATATGGGCTGTGACTCTGTACTTTGTAACTGTTGTGTTGATTTCATTTTGTTTATTCCAGTCCTCCTCAGCTACAGATGCGGACGTCGACTCAAATAACTCGGAAACTGGCAAACAATTGCTGTGTGAATCTGGCCCTGGCAATTTTAGTGTTTGTGATTTAATACATGCATCATGTAGCTGCGGAAGCGAGGGCTGTTTGATAGCTAGAACGAGGCCACCTGATGGAGACAGTGTCCTGAACTCGCGTGGGCAGCAGGGTCACCAGTGAGAGGCGGTGATGGCACGCTTACTGCTGGTCTAATGTGGGCAAGCTCGAAGTTACTGCTGTGCTAACATAGCCCTTTCTCAACTCATGATGAAACTCGCATACTCCACTCCCCCACACCGGGGAGAGTGGTCTCTCGTGCCTTCTGTTAGGTTTGGACTTTACGGTGCTCAGCTGTGAGGTGCTGGTTGAAGTATGCAGCTTGAGGTGCACTTAGCGATTGCGCTTTGGGCTACAATGGAGGCTCAGTTAGCATGTAGCGCCTACCTTATATGTATTTAACAGGATCGCGTTCTCTACAGACGTCAAAGACCACTCTTCTTTTATTTCATTTCCAATCAAAAATGGCCATTAAATACATGTTAATACAAGTTATTAGCATTAGGATAAAAGGCTGAAAACAATTAAATAAGAGAAAATGTGTGTCCACTCTTCGTCTTTATTACGCCTTTCCTTCTTTTCAGGAGACTCACTTTCAATTTCTCAAAGAAAGTTCAGTCTTAGAAGTTGGTTTACCATCCAAATAACCCCAAACACATTCAGCGATGTTGAGGGCTGGACTCTGGGGTGGTCAGTTCATCGTTTTGAGAACAGCAGCAGCTTCTTTCTCAGGGAGGAGCTTCTTGAACAGCTACACATCCTTTCAGATCCATAGCATTGAGGTGTCTTCTTACAGTGGGAGGATGAACATAAACACCTGTGGATGTTCTCGGACCTGAAGCAGTGGGGCCTGATGTTCTCCTCTCTCTCCTAAAGATGAAAGTGCTGTACAGCTGATGGGGGCAGTTTTGGTGGTCTTGCATGGCTGTTAGGAGTCTCATTTTCTCTGTATCATTTTTTGAACCTCAGTTTGATTGTTCATTCATTTCCCTTTGGCTTTCTTCTCCATAGGCAAGTGAATTACTTTATCTCTTATGTCTTTATGAATTTCTCCTGAAATATGAATAACCTGTATTTAACGGCTGGGTTGACTTGAAATGAAATAAAGAGGGTGGTCTCTGACTTTTGCACAGTACTCTATGTTCAGAACATTGTTTATTTAAGTTACAGTGTATTGAAGTTGTCTGGCAGATACTTGCCCCTGAAAAAAGAGTAATCTAAGTTTACCAAGGCCTCGGTTTACAAAAGCACTGTAGTGCAATGATCGTCTCGAAACCGCAGATGGAGTATAAACTGGAGTTTAACTCTGAGCTCAGTTTTTGAACCTCAAGATGATTTTCAGTGTGTAAGATGAGTTTCAGTGTGTTTCAGTGTTCAGCCTGTAACACTGGAAGGCAGACTCACAGGGCTGAGCCTGCGCTGTGACATATCAAAGGAAGGGCAGGACTGCTCGACTGTGGAACATACAGAGAGTAGTAGCGAGAGAGAGAGAGAGAGAGAGAGAAAGACACGAATGTCATTTTTCATTGCACTTTTATAATACTGAGCATTCTAGAAATAAACGGAAGCAATGTTTGTTTTCACCACACCATTTTCCCAGTATTACTGTATTTTGCAAGAGCTGTAGAAATGAGATTTGATTTGTGAACAACACCCTCCGGGCTGATCTATTCAGTATGCATTGGTTTAATATTTTAAAGTAATTAGACAAAGTGCTTAAAGTAGAAATGTAACTTGATTTGGGGGCTACGCTAGCTGTCAGTAGTGGTTTGATTCAGCAAACAAATATTTTCCTTGCACTACTGTTTCATACAAATCAAAGCCAAACTGAGCCTGAACAAATACGGACCACCAAATTAGTTAAGTCCGCAGCCACACAGTAATGAATAAATAAATACATACATACATAAACAAGGATTATGTTATGATCTACCTAAATCCAAGGCATTGATCGAGACAGTAATAAGCTGTAATAAGCAGTGAAAAGGAGTCTGTCATGAACCCTAACCTCTAAATTTACACTGGTGAAAATACTTTTTTTTTAATGTTAAAACTGCTAATAAGTAAACTTTTTGTGTTTTACTGTAAAAAGAATTATGACTGTATGTGTGTTCACACTGTTGAAATCTATGTTTGCTAGGTTGCTCACAGTTACCTAAAATTGTCAATACTGAAACATCTATCTATCTATCTATCTATCTATCTATCTATCTATCTATCTATCTATCTATCTATCTATCATAAAATCTAACATTTTGAGATTGCAATAAGAATATTCTAAGATTATTCAGTTTATTTCTAGAGATTTAACTTGTTGTAATGTTATCTAGCACAGTGTAGTGAGTAATGGAGCAGAGTTCGATTCCCCCACCTGGGGACTGTAAGAGAATCTACCTGTTAATATTTGGAAGTCATTATTTTAACTTCCCTAGGTTCTGTACATTTGATTTGAGGTGCATCTACGACCATAAGTTCCAATGCAACATGTAACATAGGAGGTTCATTCTAAAACCTACTTGCTCCTCAGCTTGCTGCCTCAGCTTTTTGGCTTTGCTCTGTTTAAAGTAATCCATGATCATCATGGAGGCGTAGATTTTACCAACGGTCATGTCTGTGTCTGTGGGGAATAAAAAAAATAAAAAAACCAAACACACAGGTATAGATTATTTCAGTTTGAGTAGTTTCTCTTTATAAACAGAATCAGAGACATGTTTAGGCTACATGTTTAAGCCATAGCGTGAGATAAACCAGGATTTTTAGCTCTCAGTGCGTTACTGCAACATTAATCTCTAAGTAAGTGTATTTCTCACACTTAAAGGAAACTGTTTTGGTCAACTTTGTTGATCAAACAAATCAAAATAGTGTCTGAACACCAATAAAAATATGAATCTATCACCGCCTTATGTGGTGGTTATCAGCCTAAGTGATGGGCACCTGAGCTTCACCTTTATTGATAGGCACCAGCAGGTCCAAAGTCTTCTGGGACAGATGTGGCCAGATCACACTGATCTCCTTCTGCAGCTCGGTGTCCAACTGCACCCGGTCTTCTCCACCTGCAAAGACAGTAAACCGACAGCATGTTTCTACCCCCTCTGATGTACATGTATTACAAAGCCAGCACCGTCTTCCATCTTCACACCTACAGACAGCTATATCTTAATCAACATTCATTTATAAAACTGCTCAACGAATCAACAAAGAGCAAGAAGACTCCTCCTATGTAATACCCACATAGCAGTAAGAGGGCAGCATTGCAAACTAATTGGGTTAATTTAGATATTAATGAACTATAGCTGTCAAATCATTCAAATTAATAATTGTGATTAATGAGATTATTTTGAGCTGTTAATCTCACTTAATTGCATTATAGCAAAGTATCTATCTATCTATCTATCTATCTATCTATCTATCTATCTATCTATCTATCTATCTATCTTATCTGTGCAAATTTGACTCTACACAGGTTCTTCAGAGGTTCTTTAGAAAAGGATGGAAATATCTGAATGGTTCTGTTCAGAATGTGTTGTATATGGTTCTACATAGAATCTATTTGAAAAGGTTTCTATAGAGCACCAAATCATCTTTTTCTATTGACTTTGTAATATGAACCCTTTTTAATTGCTATATAGAAGCATATGTAAGACATTCTCCAGCAATCTGAAGAACCATTTCACCTTGCATGCAAAGAACCATTTGAACATGAAATGCTTCTATATAGTTCAAAAACCTTCGAAAAAACATATTTTTTATGTGTGAAAGAAGCAGTGCATTTTGTTATGGTTATGTAAGTGGAAAAATAACGACTATGTATTTACTATAACACTAATTCGATGATATTATTTTCATTGTGTTAATACATGGTCCATAAAAAATAGTATTAATCCAGTTTGAACGCAGTGTGAATGCAGTTTCCAGTTTTAATCTTTGGCAATCAGTGAGAGCAACAGTGGCTGCATGTTCCAACAAAGTGAGTATGTATATCATAAGCACACCAGACAAAAAAAATTGGTCACCATGCATGTTTAAGGTGGTAGTAACTGCACGAGGATGATGGGGCTATAAATACCTGCGGGGAGTGACGGGAGTCATAGATTGAGAAGAGGTGGTACAGTGCAGTGAATGTCTCATTCCATGTGTGGAAAATGGCTCCAAAGCAGATGTTAATGATTGGCTAAAAGGAGTGATTGAGCATTTGGGCGTGCCAAAGACCATAGTGTGAAGGAAGTAAATGAATCTGCAGGGGGTCTACCAACAGAGGCTAAAATCCAGTCTACAGGGAATTCTCCTCGGAATTGTGCCAGGGAAGGCATCCATCAAATCAACTGTGCAATTCTTTGATGCAAGAGTGCCTGAACATTGACTTCACACACATCCAGAAACTTGTCCAGCTGTTATTGGTGCTTGTGGAGGTATTACATGCTGTTAGGTACCTTTCAGTCACAGGTGACTCATTTTTTGTCCAGGGAGCTTATACACAGTCAATGTTTCAACTCCTCTGTGACTGCAGACACTCACTCTGGTTCATGCAGCTTGTGTGTTACTGGGTTCTTATTGATGGATCTTGTTGTTGTACTGGAGTTCTGCACTTTGGTCTTGCTTTTGTTAGTTTGCTGGTCATTGATTTCTCCATAGCACCCCCCACAAGCACTGTCCAGAGTAGTCTGCTGAAGGTTTTGCCTTACAGGCCACTAAAATGCTGTTTCTGTAATAGCCATAACATATTCATTCCATTCCCATAGTATATTCATTTCCACACCTGCTTCAGCTCACGCAGAGCTGAAAAGAAACTGTGGCTCCAGGTATAATGAAAGCCACTCAAATATATATTTTTATTTTTATTTATTTGACCTTTTTTTATCTTTATTTCAGACCACCCGTGTCTTGCATGAATAGCTAAGTAAGCAAGATGAATATTGAGATCAGTTTATATATCCATATACATATAAGCCCCTCCAAGGACCAGCATCAGACCCCCTGAAATGATCCCCCCAAACTTTCTTTCAGACCTGTGGGAAACACCAAGCTGATGAGCTTTCACTTTCTTTCTCTCTCTCACACTATCTCTCTCTCTCTCTCAAGGAGTTTATGGTTTCTAACCTCGAGCGATTTTGATCTCCAGGGCTGTGCGGATCAGTGACATCAGCGTGGAGGTAAAGTGGACAGTCATGTCCTCGTCCACGGGCATGTTCATCAGTACCAGCCTCTGTGTGCATTTACATACATGCAAAAACTAGCGATCAGAGCAAGAAACAGCTTTAACCATTACAGCATTGCTTTAAACGCAGTCCCGAAAGACCCCAACTTTTACAGACATAGAAAATGATATGTGACTCATATGTTCTCTGAAATGACACATTTTGAGTTACACAGACCTCGTAGCGCAGTGTAGAAATACAGTATCACAACGTCTCTCTTACCTTATAGGCAACTTTTGCTGGACATTTCTTCCCGAGTCCGAGAGGGGGAGACATGTGCGTTAGCATCTCGTACATGGCATTGTAATGGATGCGGCCACTGAGGAGCACACAAGAGAAGTTCTGTCGGGTGCGACTGCTCACCATACTTACCATTGATTCGGTCATAAAACTGACCAGTCAATACTTTGGACACATCTATCACATTCACTGGCTTTATTCCCCATATTTTAGAATAAATGGCTTCTAACTTTACTGTCAATGACAAACGTCCAGGTGGACAGTAAGATGGACAGGTAAGAACAAGGATGAAGGGGTTTGAGAAGAGTCTTTCAGAATATCAGTGCTGGACAGTGGGACAGGACAAACAGTGATGCCTTTAAACTTGTGTGTGGTGTTGGTGAAGACTTCTTAGGGTACCATGACCTATGGATTTTCAAGCCTTGCCTCTCACTATAAGTCAAGATAGCCAAACCAAAGCTCTTATTTGTCATGAGAAGAGCCAATTCACTGGAAAAGACTGGCGATTGGAAAGTGTGGTGAAGAGGACAACTAGCAACAAGTTGAATGGAAACAACCAGAGAAATTCTATAGAAGTCTATAGACCCAAATAGAAGATTTATAAATACAGGATAATCTGGAGAAAAACTGTCCCTATGGATACCAGCAGTCCGAATCAACTTTACAGCATAACAATCACACCATAATCAAAATGAGGAACTTTGCAGTGACCCAAGACACAAATGGGGCAACACAGCTACTTTAAGTACTTCAAATTAAATCCCCCTGTACTAGATGCTTTTCTGACAGACCTGAAGAAGTTCCACCTATGCTGAGAGCTTGCTGGATGCTGATGACCCCATACTGTAAGGTAATTACCATAATGTTTTAAAATGTATCCATACAGTACAGTACCAATCAAAAGTTTAGACACACCCAACTAAATGGATGTTGTTGGTGATCTTAAAGACTCTACAGACTTAACAGCTCCAACTGATGAGAGTCTGAAACAAGACATATCCAGATATACCACGTATACTGTTGATGTATCACAATGTTATATAGTATTTTGGCCACCTCTAATATATAGTTTGTTGTGTAAAAATGTTAATCTCTTATTTTGGCACTATTAAAAAGCTCTAGTTGCTCTTTCCATTTAGTAAATGTTCATGCTAGGCAGACCAATAAAATGTTGTTCCATCAGCCTTCACTGCAAGTTAAGAAAGCTGTTTTATCCTCCTGTAAAGTTCAATTTTGGAGGTGTTTGAGGTGGACTGTAGAATTCCATGAGTGCTATTTTATAATTTGATGTCTTCACTTTTATTCTAAAATAAAGCATTAAGATAAACATAGGCCTACTATGAGTAGCCATGTCTAAACTTTTGACTGGTAGTGTAGAACGTCAATTTATGTTTTGTCTTTGAAGCAAATGTAAATTTAAGAATACGCCTTCAGAGCAACATGTTCAACATTTATTCAATCAGCTGTGTCCAGACTTTTGACTAGAAAGGCTAATAATTCCAGTAAATTTAGCATTTTCCATTTCTGTCATTTCCATTTCTGTTATATTAAGAAATCCAGCTTTAAAATTGATCTCCCTTCCCACAGTTTAAATAACCATGGCAGCAATGTCTATTAAAAGCTGCAAAATTTGGGGTTCCAACTGTGTCACCGTTGGTGAATCCCATTACGGAGCTTTATTTGTTCCGTCTTCACGCTGTTCTCTGTAAGCATTCATGCTCTTGTTTAAAGGAATCCCCCCCACACAACTACGGGATGTGTTAACGCCCCCATCAGGACAGCAGGTTAATCTCATTTGGTGTGGAGTAGAGCTGGCAGGTGGTGAGCCCTCACCCGTGATTTCATGCTTGCTCTCTCACTCTCTCTCGCCTCCCCCCTGTTTCTGAATGAGTGTCCCTCTAATTCTCATTCACCTACTACACACACTATCCATCAAAAATGTGGGAGCACCTACCCTTTGTAACGTGAGCATGTTTTCTGCATTGGTTTGCAATCAATGAACATACGTGGAATTTACATAGAAAGACGTGTAACACATTTATTCAACACATTTTAGCAACTTGCTGTTATCATTAGCACTTAAACCTTTCAGGTGTTTGGGCCACCTTTCGGGCCAAAAGAGTTTCAATACGTACGTTTAACAATAAGTGTGGAAAAGAAAACTATCAGTCACTATTTATGAGTAATACAAAGGTATCATGTAATTTCAAAGGAACATCTGTTTATGTTAACAGATCTTTATGTGCATTTTTTAAAATTAATTTTAAATAAATTTAATTTAATTTAAATGAAAAGTAACTTCTAAAACTCTATGACACACAAACACTTCCCAGCTTCTAAAAATGTTCTGAGAATGTGTAATGCCATCTTCCATTCATGTTTTCATCGGAAAGTTTTCTTTTGGTTCCCAGAATGTTCCTTCTAAAGGTAGGAGAACGTTCTCTAAACGCATTCCGTCATCTCAGGTCTCAGATACATCCATAAAACATTGTCTGAATGTTGAGTTGAGAATGTTGTTCTTCATAATCTGTGGCCCTGACAGCATCCTCAAAAACATCCTCTGACCGTTGCAGTTAAAGCGTTATGTCTGAGTGAACATGTGACCTTATATGACATTATAAACATCTTTAAAACGTTCTCTGAACGTTCGACTAGGGCATTTTCTTTAAAACTTCATTAGAACTTGCAGATAACGACAGCCAAAGTTCTGGAAAAGTTTCCTGCAAGCTGGGTAGCAAGGTGTCCTCAAACTTTTGACAGATATTCTTTACAAAATATCACAACAATGCAAAATATGACTCTGGAGCTACTGCTGTAAGTGTCATGTTCCCATCTCGCTTACCACGCCGCTCGATCATACTCCCCCCAGATCCGGACAAATTCATCCAGATGGTGCGGTCCGAGAATGGAGGAATCCCGCGTCAGATACTCAAAGTTGTCCATGATCACAGCTACGAAGAGATTTAGCATCTGAGGAAGGCAGGAGGATTGGAGGAGGTCAGTGCATAGTCATGGTGCACTAATGTTGGACCCAATACACACACTATATACACACACACACAATACATAGGAATATATTCATATTCCTATATATACACGCCCACACTCCATGATTAGTCACCGTTAGAACAAATTCTCATATCTTCAAGAGAGTAACTTCAGGAGAAAGAAAACAATGTATGTTAAATATAGCAAGGTTTTATTCAAGGTTTTATTTATTCATTTTTTAAGTAACTTCAGGCCATTTCTATTTTCATCTAGTATAAACCACAGCTGCATTTTTCTGATTAAAAGGCAAAAATGGAGATACAAAGTTTTGTTAGATATATGTAAATATATACATATGTATGCAAAAGTCTGAGTCGGTGAAGATGCTTCTGTTTTGCAATGCTATCTGAACAAAAAAAAAAACATTTTTATTGCAAATTATATTATATTAAGCAAATTATAATTTCTAATAATTATATTATTAGAAAATTGAAATTTTCTGACATATTTACATGAATTTATCTTAGAAGTATCTCAGGATTTGATATGTCACACTTTGGCTTTATTAACAGCATGTGCTCAAACTGATAGGAGCCTCACAGGTTTGGGTAAAAGCATGTGAAGAAAGATTCACTCAACCCAAAACAATCTGACCTTCTTGTATAAGGCCTGAAGATGGTCAATGTCCCAATTTTGCTTCAATTTGAACAGCAATTTAGAAATATTGCAGATTATTGAATATTTCTTCTTCATTTTACTTATCATAAGTTTTTATGATTAAAATTCTCCACCACGGAGCAGGTATTCGAATAGTGCTGTGCTGTGCTGGTGTGAATGGATCGGACACAGCAGTTTTGCTGGACTGCCCACAGGACCCTGCCCACAGGATGCTGGTGGCTGGACAGTTTTGGTTGGTAGACTATTCTGAGTCCAGCAGTGACTGCACTGCTGTGTCTGATCCACTCACAACAGCACAACACACACTAACACACCAACACCACATCAGTGTCACTGCAGTGCTGAGAATGATCCACCATCCACACAACACCTGCTCTGTGGTGGTCCTGACCATTGACGACTCCTTGTAAAAGAGGGCTAACAAAGTATGCAGTATGAACTGGCCGGCCAGGGAGTACCACAGTCTTACCAGGAAAGAACTGAAGAAGATGAATGAAACAAAGTAGAAATATGCAAAGTCAGTTCCACAGCCGCCCTCGTGATCAGGAGAGATGAACGGCGGGGCGATGGAAGGGTCAGGCTCACACTCCTGACCAGCTAAACACGACAACATGATCTCTTGCCAGGACTCCCCTGTTGCACTCCTGCAACAAAACATAGTTGTATAGTCATGAGCAACCTCTGGACAGAACAAGACCTACCAGTTAGAACCAATTAACCAGTTAAATATCATATTTAATGTAGCTCATACGTTTATATCACATATGCACCCAACTGCTAACAGGTGTACAAAATCAAGCAAAGATCGTTTAACTCTCCATTCATAAACACTGGCAGTAGAATGGGTCATACTGAAGAGCTCAATGACTTTAAAGGTTGAACTATTATAGGGTGCCACATCTGGCACGAGTCAGTTTGAGAAATGTCTGCCTTCTAGATCTGCCCCAGTCGACTCTAAGTGCTATTCCCGTGAAATGGGAACATTTTGGAGCAACAGCAGCTCAGCCACAGAGTTCCAAACTGCTTCAGATCAAAAACTGTGAGCTTGGGAGCTTCAGGAAATGGGTTTCCATAGCCGAGCAGCTGGACATAAGCCTAAGATCACAATGCACAATGCCAAGCGTTGGCGGGAGTGGTGTTCCACCTGGATTCATGTTGTGGAAGTTTTTGCAGCCTTGTGATGAGATAGCCACACACTGGACATAACGGTGTCAACGGTGAAGTTTGAGAGAGTAGTGATTACATGCTTCCAACTTTGTGGCAACAGCTTGGGGAAGACCTGTTCCAGCATGACTGTGTCACTGTGCTCCTTATAGACACGGCTTGATGAGTTCAGTGTGGAGGAGCTCTAGTGCCCTGACCTCAACCCCACCCCTGAACACCTTCGGGATGAACCGAAACGTTAACTGAGAGCCAGGCCGTCACGTTCGACATCAGTGCCTGACCTAAAAAATGCTCTTTTGACCGAAGGAGCTCAAAGGGAAAGCCTTCCCGGAGGAGAGGCTGTTATAGCTGCAAAGTGGGGTGGGGGAGGGGCAATTCCATATTAATGGCCATAGAGTGATATACTGTTGGTGTATTGTGTATTTTTATATATCACATCATTATGACCAACACGAGTGTGCAGCAAAAAAGTATACAGAGTGCAAAGTATTGTCTAGCTGAAAGCTATTTACCTGAAGAGCAGCATCAAGGCGCTGAAAAAGGTCTTGAAGTTGTTGTGCTGGTTTATGTGGCTCTCGTCATTCAGCTTGATATTTCCAAACACCTACAAGTGACAGACATGGC
Source organism: Semaprochilodus insignis (assembly GCA_034552555.1). NCBI lineage: Eukaryota > Metazoa > Chordata > Actinopteri > Characiformes > Prochilodontidae > Semaprochilodus > Semaprochilodus insignis. The sequence continues at coordinate 5,385,784 of CM067482.1, read as the reverse complement.
AAGGCGTACATACTGATTTAAGATATGCGGTACTGGTCTACTTCCTCAATTACACTATATCAAAGTAACTAATAAGTAAGGCTATTAACTGCTAATAGGTTATATCTTTGACATACACCCATCATCAAAAGAGTAGTTGCACCCAGAATTAATCAACCGTCAGGAATGAAACTTCAGTCGGGCATGTGACATAAGCAAGGACAGGCCTTATCGCTGTACCTGACTGACCCAACAGCCACGATTGCAGACATTCAATGAGCAGTGATGCCCTCCATGAGTCATCCTGTTAGTGCCAGTACCACTGGCAGACGGCTGCACGACGCAGGACTACATGCACACAGACCATTACAACGACTGCCCTTAGCACCACGTCAGCACCGCCAAAGACTACAATGGTGTTGCGCCAGACTGTCATGGAGTAACTCAGAATGGCAGCGAGTCATTTTCAGTGACGAGTCCCGATTTTGTCTTGGTGGAGACGACCAACGAATCCGTGTGTGGAGGCACCGTGGTCAGCACCAAGATTAACGGTTTGTTGTCACGTGTCATGTCCAGAAGGCCTAGTGTCACTCCACCTCCACCCCTACCGCACCATCTGCAGGAACTGTGTGAGAATATTCAAGCTGCATGGGATGGATTATCACAGGACACCATTAGGAACCTCTACAACTCCATGCTGAGACGTCTGGCATGCTCCGTTAGCATGACGCCATACTGAGAGACACTGCTTCTGTATGTGTAGCTCAATAAATATTGATCATATCAGTCTAAATGTATCATCATTTATTGTTCCTGGTAACCTTTATCTTCCTTCCCAACAGCACTGCAATCCCACACTTCCTTCTGGGTGCAGCTATTCCTTTGATAATGAGTGTATGAGATGTTAGAATGTGGTCCTACCTGCATGCCAATGATGGCATAGATGAAGAAGAGCATAGCGATGAGCAGACACACGTACGGCAGAGCCTGAAGAAAGAAAGAGGAAGAGATTTAAAGAGGCTGAGAGGGATAAACTCTCACGAACCACTTCCACACGCAATGCAGTTATAATTACAGTATTTAGATGCAGGAAACAAACAGTGCATCATTAACGAGTACGCCTTTTTCTTCATTCAGTACTGGGATGTCTTTGTGCGATAGTAAACTACTCTGTTATTATTCTATTAACCTGTTATTATTATTCTGTACAACTCTAGCTCATACCTTAAAGGACTGTACGAAGGTCCAGAGAAGGATTCGGATGGTGTAGCCTTGCCTCAAGAGTTTAATGAGCCTGGCTGCCCGGAACAACTTCAGGAAACTCATATTAAAGGTATTCACAGACTGTAAAACGCAAAGAGTAGAATGAGTATGTACAAACTAATATCTGGCCTTAAACTGAACATATTCAAATTGCACATAAACACATATTGCACATATACATATCGTCACTGTCCAAAGAAAAACAAGTATCAGCAAAATGGCAACTTCACAGGAGAGGGCAAAAACCTCATTCACTTTTAATGTAAGTCAATGGAACCGGACGTCTTTCCAAGCACTTTTGGGCCGTTTCTGTTGGTCCATTCATCATGAGATTCTCACACAGTGTGAACAGCAGTTGCTGTGTTCGAATTATGCATAAAAGTAAAAATGGACAAAAATGGAGATATATATTTTTCATTGGACAGTGATGATATTAAAAACGGTTTGGGCTGCTGTTCATCATTGCAAGCCAACTCACATTACATCATTACAGTCTCTGAAACTGCTCTTCAATTGCTCATCTATCTCTGATTATAGTCTGATTTATGTATCCAATTGGGCCCTTATGACAGCACACCACAGATCATTATTTGATCATCTCTAACTGAATATAGTCTGATTTATAGCTTCACATTTGCCATAATGACATGACATCACAAGACTGTCTGCCATCTCTACACACCTGTGGAAGTTAATCCTGTGGATTAAACTTGGAGAAAGTACAAAACAGGGGAAATAGCACTTGGTACATGTCTGAAATCTGGATTACTGACATACAAAGTGATGTTAATTGAACGTAATGTATAAATATAAGTGGCGTCATCCTCACCTGTAAATCTACAATGATCTCAGTAATGCTGCCCAGCACAGTGATGAAGTCAAAGATGTTCCACGTGTCTCTGAAATAGTTCTGTGAAAAGAGATATCATAAAGTCATATTTAGCAAACCTTCAGGATTCATCTTGATATGGCTAATACACGATATTTCAACATCTCCGGATTATATCAGGATTGTATCACTGCTGGCTTACGTGGCTATACAAGCGTGGGAGGCGTGGCCACATTCAGAGGCTCCCAGGAGCACCACGGCTTTTTCAGTGTAAACAGTAGTTACTGTGTGGACATTATTAATGCAGCAGCGTAATTGGAGTAATTGTGTACTGGGTGGGTTCTATGTGTGTGAGCTGTCCACCCTCCACATATCATGTCCTACTGCGTTACCCCCAGCCTGCGTGTCATGTTGTGGGTGGCATCGAGTGGCAGCTGGCCAATAAAAGAGCATTTGATTAAAGCACTATGTTTTCCGTGTCTCACTCTATGCCAATCCCACAGTATGGTAGTAATAATGACCTTCCTAGTTATATGAGGTGCTTGTGTCTGGCACAGTAGTTCTGTTTGTCAAACAGACATTCTGACCTTGCCATGTTACGCAGTATTCTGTAGCACAGCATTCCTTTATTTCGACCTTATCGGTTTGACAGAATTCAAATTTTTTTGTGCTTTTGGTTATCAGTGTTCACTCACGACAATACCCAGCATGCATTACGTAAATGCTTCATTGGTATTCCCCCCACACGGCAATAAAGAAACCCACTGACGTAGAGGCTTATAAATACATATGTGATATATGCCTTGATGGCAGCAATGTTCCAAAGCGCTTCCCACTCTTAAGATGCATCATCAGAAAGTGCTTTTCCTAGTATTCCTAGAGAATCTCACTCTAGATAGACTACTATGACCCCCTGAAAACTACAGTATGGTGGTATTTCTTCTATGGTATTACCACAGTAAGGCATCCATTGTTTTTTGGAGGAATGGCATGAACGCTATGGTGTCTATACTACTATTGCTAAACCATGGTCACATGTCTACGGTTCAACCACTGTTACTATACCATCATCCAATCTCCTTCTCTGTATTCCATTGTGCTTCACTGTTTGTGATTTTTAACTAGTCCCATTTTCATAAAAAACTGTAATTCCGATTTTTCCACCATTAGGAATGAATAGGGTGGAAAAGTGCATGTTCACCTTCTGCTCAACCAAAAGTCACAGTTTCGTAAACACTCTCAGGGCAGACCCCCGAACATGAATTCAATGTTGGTCTGGCCTGCACTCCTCTGTTTGTCTTTCCTCAGATAGAGCCCCATTAATTTTCACCCCCATTCAGACCCTACTGTTTCCTTTAACCTACAGCCACCAACCCGCATGTATTCACTCAGCCATTCTCTACTGCACAGCCATTTTAACCCTCACTCCTCTATGTGTCATTCATTCGCCCCTCGCTTCTCCCCTAGACTCCTATTCAACAAGCTTAAACTGTGCAATCACTCTGCATATTCTTCAGGAAACGCTCTGTTCTAGTTCAGCTTACCATGCTTTTACTTTACATTCAGGTTGATTTAAAAAGGGGGGTCAAATTATGGCAGTGCAACAGTATGAACACAGTTACCATAAGATACCATAACAGATCACTTTAGATACACGGTTAACTGTACAGCAACAATAGTTCCTATAAAGCATCACACTAAAACCAGGGCAGAATCAAAGGCCTAATCCCATTTCACCCCTTGCCCCTAACACTTAGCCCTACCCCTCGAGATGGAGGGGTTGGGAGAAGTGTTAGGGCTACATGGCCCTTAAAACAGAGATTTTTCCAAGGTACACTCCAAACGGAGTTTTATGAGAATGCCCAGAATGCCCTGCGAATCATCGTCAAGATGGCTGCAGAAGCGACCAAAGAGACCCATAAATCTAAATATTTTCTCTGTTAAAAAGCCGCTGTATTATAAGATAACCATTGTAAAAGGGCTTTATGGTCATTTTCTTCATACCCCGTGTGCAAACACGTTATTAATACACTGATGTCCCGGTCGCTACCTAGCGAAACTTCCCCGTTCCACCTTAAATGATGCAGCAGTTACGTTCTGGTTGCTGCACCATTTAAGGTGGAATGGGGAAATTCGATCATGAAGCTGGCGATTAAAAAGCTAAGTTCAGCCTCATATCACCGAAGAAGTCTTGGTGGCGATAGTACATTATTGTCATCCCTCTCTTTGAAGGCATATGATGCCCTGAATGTATTTAAGCAGTGAGGAGCTGAACTTTACCCTCCTCTGCTCTCACTGCAGACTGGCAGGGCTGCCTGCAGAGCACCGCTAGTAGCCTGTTAATGAAGTAGTCTAGGTTTTTGTTTGTGCTCTTTTTCGTGACTCGTTAGATTGATTCACGTGTAAAGCTGAAGTAGTGAATGAATTGCGAGTGCCCATGCTTTTTGTCTGTTTACATAAAAGCCCCTAACGACAACTGATGACGTATCCGGTTCTTGAAGGGTTGTCCCATTTCGTAGGGGGAAGATTTCAACCTCTTGTAACTCGGTTTCAAGGGGGAGGGTTACACTAGAAAACAAGGGATGGGGTAAAAATAAGAAATGGGATTGGGCCTTGGTCAGGTCATAGTTACCATAAGGCACCATAGTGGTTCACGGTAGAATCATGGTTTACTATGCTCTAACCATAGAGACTATGAACTACTCTAGTCCAACCATGGTTCATTGCAGTGGTGCAGGCACTGCTGTAGGAGGTGAGCAAGTATGTTTACAGATGTAGTAATGGGCAGATGCAGTTAACAGGCATTTTGGCCCGAGTGCCTCTATAATAGAAAATTAATTAAGCTTATCCTAATTAATTAATAAAATATGCAGAATTTTTCAAAGTCAGTGGGTTTAGGTTAAGCGTTTCTGCAGGCATCAGTGAGTTTGTGCTGTAAGGGTGACATATTGGCAAGTAATCTCCTGTTTCTCCAGTTGGTCATGCAGTAAATGCAGGCAGACATTATTGGCATGATGTGGGGCTTCTTTATGGTTGTTTTTTGTTTTTTTGTTTTTTTTGCTGGGAGAAATGTACACAAGTAGATCACCTCCCCCGCTGCTTTTAATGGGAGCCAAGGGACCTGAGAGTATCGGCTTCCAAAACGTAAAAAATAAATATTTATCTCCAAACGTCTAGCCTCCAGTGCAGACACATGCTTTCAGAGATTTACCACATGGTGGAAAACAAATCCTGATGTAAGAATAAGACCTAAAATTAGCTTTTCGTTCGTTGGTGCTATACGTTCTTCTGAGCCTTTCACTCTGATGTGGGTTCAGTTGGCCCCTCCCGATCTGTCTTCATAAATGAACAGTTTGGTGAAGAGTCAAATTTACAAAAAATCCCCTCATTGCCACGAATGTAGTTTATCAGACATGCTTGGTGTCTGAAGTTTGCTTCTTTAGTTTTGTAATTGAGGCTTTAGCATTAGCATTATGCTAATATAACTGCATCACACCACAAATTGTGTCGAATTGTTGAGTAATCTCAAATGAATTTATGTGGGTTCTAACGCTGCATAGCAAACTGCTATCTACACTCATCATCAAAATAATTTTTTCACAAATAGCTGCACCCAGAAGGAATCAACCGTCAGGGAATAAAACCGGGTGGGTAGGTTTGACATTGTGAGACACGCAATTGATTCAAGGTTCATGCTCGGCCGCGCATGTGACATAAGCAAGAATAAGCCTTATCGCTGTACCTGACTGACCCAACAGATACGATGGCAGACATTCAGCGGGCAGCGATGCCCTCCATGAGTCATCCTATTAGTGCCAGCACTATTGGAAGGCGGCTACAGGATGCAGGACTACATGCACACATATCGTGACGACAACGCCAGACTGTCATGGAGTGACTCAGAATGGCAGTGGGTCATCTTCAGTGACGAGTTCCACTTTTGTCTTGGTGGATGTGATTGACAACTCCGTGTGTGGAAGCACCCTGGTCACTCCAACTACACCCCTACTGCACAATCTGCAGGAACTGTGTGGGAATATTCAAGCTGCATGGGATGCATTATCACAGGACACCATTAGGAACCTCTACAACTCCATGCTGAGATGTCTGGCATGTTGCATTAGCAAACATCATGGCCGAACACCATACTAAGAGACACTACTTCTGTATGTGTAGCTCAATAAATATTGTTCATATCAGTCTAAATGTATCATCATTTATTGTTCCTGGTGACCTTTATCTTCCTTCCCAATAGCACTGCAATCTGGCACTTCTTTCTGGGTGCAACTATTCTTTTGATGATGACCATATAAAAGGATGTAAGTGCATTACACAGTCACAGGACCCATCTTGAACCTCATCTGCAGCATTCTGATAGAAAAAACAATCAATAAGATGATTACAGTATGTTATTTAGGGTTGTCCTGCATGAAGAGGCTAAAGTAAGGGTACTTAATCCTGGTCCTGCAGATCTACCATCCTACAGAGTTCAGCTCTGATCCAGTTAACGAAGGCCTTCAGGGAGGGGTTCCTAAATATTAGAGCCTGGTGTGTTGGATCTGAAGTCTCCAGAGTGGTAGATCTCCAGGACCAGGACTGGGCACATCTGGGCTAAAGGTGAACTGCAATTTCATAACTTAGATATTCATTATACAGCCCTCCTAACCTTACTTACTTGATTCAAACAGCCAGAGTCTGAAGGAGTATTTACACTAGGATTCAGCCCTGGTCATGGAGGTGCCCAGCACAGTTTGTCTGTTTCAACTTGTATGTTAATTGTTAGTGTTCGTAGTGGGTGTGTCTGAGCAGGGAAATAACTGTTCTGGACACCGACCCTGCAGGACAGCAAAATGTGACAGCTGGAAAACTGAGCTAAAATCAGGAAATTGGTTCGTGGTCTACTTACTATGAGGCCAAAGGCCATGATCTTCAGGATGCACTCCAGGGAGAAGAGCACGGTGAAGGCAGTGTTTAAGTGCTTCAGCACTGTGTCATAGGCAGCCGGGGCAGAGTGATACTACAACAAGACAGCAGAGATAGTTCTGTTTTTCATGTACAGTTGATTAGCAGCAGTTACAGCACAACTACTGCTATACATTATTTAGTACTGATAGAACAAAGGCTGCCCAAAGTGTGACTATGGACCCAAGCTGGCCTATGAGGATGTTTGATTCGTCCCACCTCAAAGTTAACCCTAACCTCACACCTTCCCCCAGTAATAAAACATATTTTATACTATATATAATTTAGCATTTGTTTTCAAAAAGGACGTTTAATTTGTACATAATTCTTTTGAAAAATCTTTATAAAATTGTTATAATAATATGTAGAATTCTACCCTATTTGTACCTGCCTACTCTAGCTTTATGCACATTGTTCTATCACAAACATTGCACTTGTCACGCTTCCGGGTTTTCCCGGCTCCTCCGCTCCTCCGGACTCAACTTCCCAGAGGGCATCGCTCGATGACGCCACACCCACATGTCCCCAGCCGTCCAACCAGCTCCGCTCTAGGTCTCCCGAGTTTTAGCCCAGCTGACTCCAATCAGACCATAGCATATAAGCTTCACCCAAACACTTCCTCTTTGCGAAGGTTTGGCCAAACCCTTTGTTTGCAATACTGAGCGTTTCTATCTTGTTTGTCTACTCTGGTTCTGACCCCTTTTCGTTCTCTGACTACCGATCTCTTCCTTATTCCCTCTTGGCTTCGTTCTTGTTCGTCTCCTGGCTTTTTGATCTCTGTTTGTCCTCTGATTATTCTCTCTTCCCTTTGCTTAGGTAGCCTCGCTGACTTCCTTTCCTGGCTCTGACCTCTGGCTCGTTTCATGACTCTGGCTTTGCTCTCCTCCTTCATGTTAGTTCGTGTGTTGCTGCTTTGTTATACTGCTCGACTGTTTAATAAAGCCTGTTTGACTTTTAGCTCTGCACACGTCAGTCAGGGTTATTTGTCCTTGACAACACTTTGGTCCCCCAAAACAAAAACCCCTGCTTTAGACCTTTTGTTATAGTTGGTATAGTAAGCTATTATAAACAAAACTATACATTTTTGGGTTAACATTTTGGGCTGTTAGATGCTCTCTAACATTCTATTATCTGGGAATAAATGATCACAGTACTTTCCAAACAACAACCAAACAGTGTGGATGCAAAACAGTTCCACAGTACACCATAAAATGAGGAAAATATCTTACTGAAAAGATGCAGTTACCTTCATCATGAGGACCACAGTGTTGAGTGCGATCATGACCAGAACTGTGTACTCAAACGATGGAGAAACCACAAAGTGCCAGAGTCGGTACTGGAGGGTTTGCCTGTTCTGGGGCATGTATCGAGTAAAAGGCTTTGCACTGATAGCAAAGTCTATACAGGCTCTCTGAAACAGTGATGGAGGAAATCACATGACAAGAAAAGGTGAGAAACATGTTCGTCCATCTTTGACGGTGACAATACAAAGGTTCAAATGTAACGTGACCACAGCTCACCATGAATGAAAGATGGCAGGGACCTTCTAGAACGATCCCATTTCTACCCTCCAGTTTGATAGCCTACCTTCTTTCATTCAGCAATTACCAATTAGCTAAGAAATCAGGACATGCCAATATTCAGGTGAGCTTTTCCTATCAGTAGCTTAATGTAAGGTCCAGTCCTGCTCCTGTAGCACAGCAGATCCATTGCAGCTGCCTTGCCAATCCTAGTTCCAACCCCCAGTTCAATGCTAACTCTAATATACAGACATAAGGTTGGAACTAAACTGTGCAGTCAGCAACTGCGTTAGGCCTCCCTGCCCTAATGGGTTCAGAGCAAAGACCTACCTCGTTTTTCTCTAAGTTGCACTCCTCCATCATTTTGTCCCCTTGCTCCTGGAAAGTGATGATGATGAGAGCGACAAAGATGTTCACAAAGAAGAAGGGGAAGACTACAAAATACACAACGTAGAAGATAGACATCTCCATGCGGTTGCCTCGGCTCGGGCCATGGTCTTCCTCAGTCACGTCTACTGAGTGCTGAAGAACCCTGAAGGGCAAAAGAAGTAGAACAACAGCCACTGAGGATCTTCCTGTATAACACTTTGTACTCATGTTCTAACAGGGTTGGGAGGGAACAGATTACTGATTGACCCTTCCTCTCTCAGGAGGCCACCCAGCTGCTTGTCCAGTCTCTGGTCATTTCAAGGCTAGACTACTGCAACTCGCTCCTGGCTGGTCTTCCTCTATGGGCCATCAGGCCCTTGCAACTGGTCCAGAATGCAGCAGTTCAACTCATCTTCAATCTTCCTAAGTTCACCCATGTGACTCCACTGCTGCGCTCCCTTCACTGGCTTCCTGTAGCTGCCCGGGTCAGATTTAAAACTCTGATGCTGGTCTACAAAGCCAAGAACGGACCAGCCCCTCTCTACCTTATGGCAATGGTCAAGAGTCGATCTGTACCTCGAGCCCTTCGAGTTTCAAGCTCGACTCGACCCGCCATCCCTGAAAATGCATGGAAGACAAGAGTCCAGACTCTTCTCTGTCCTGGCTCCCAGATGGTGGAATGAACTCCCACTGGCTGTCCGAACAGCTGAGTCTCTCGCAGTCTTCAAACGCAGACTAAAGACCCATCTCTTTGTAAAGCACTTAAATGAGTGAGCACTAGTAGATGTGTATGCTGAAATACTTTGTTTTGCACTTATACTCACCGTGACCTTCCTTCTCTCTAGGTATGAGCACTGGGTTGGGTTGCCAGGTAGTGCACTTATGCTATATATGTCTGTGTATTGTTCTCTCTAGGTAGCAGCACTGGCCCTTGTTCGGGCAGTGTCTGAGCTCAGGGTGAGTTTTAGACTCCTAACCTACTTATACTAGCTGGGAAACATCATCCGACAGAACACTAAGCACGGTTGTAAGTCGCTCTGGATAAGAGCGTCTGCTAAATGCCGTAAATGTAAATGTAAATGATTACCTCTTAAATTTGTCATTTGTAACCTAATCCAAAGGATTACTAGGTGTAACATATTACCCTGCCCTGCCCTTGTTGTAGTCTGTCTTCCCTCCTGGTTCATGTTCTCCCTGTTCTCTGGCACGTGTATCTGGTTTTGTTTTGTCCTGTCTCCATGCCCTTGTATCCCCCACCCTTGCCTGTCTAGCCTTGCCATAAGCTTTTGTTTGTTTTCCTCCTCTTCTCTTACTCCCCTTCATCATGCCCTGCACCTGTGTCTTGCCTGTTGCCAAGCCCTTTATGCATTCCCAGGTGTGTCTCATTTGTTTTCTCCAGTATTTATACCCCTTGTGTTTGTCCCTTGCTTTCCTTGGCCTTGTATGTGCATCGGTATATCAGATTGTATGCTACATTGCAAAATCTGGATCACCATATAGATCACCGTTAGTTGGTGATGTAGTAAGTGATTTCGGACCCTACGTCATACGGGTTAGCTCATTATTGTGCAACAGCAGATTCCGTTGCACACAGAATAGAAACGTCCTGGCAGCAGTTTGCATACATGAGTCTGCCTGCATACATGAGAAGAGCTGGTGCACATCTATAACAGGTCTAAAGAGAGGTTTGTGGAGACTCTGTAGCTGTGATCGCTAATTCTACTCAGATCTGTTGAATCTTCAATCTTCAGTGCATTACAAGTAAATGTACACGACTTACTGCAAAGCACTGACTACCTTTAAGTGCACTGGACCTTCTGCACTATGTTTTCAGACACTGCAAAATAGCTGAACCCCAATTTAGTGTACAATACAGTAAATAAGGCACATTTTCAGACACAGTCTATGTTTCTCATTGGATCCTCACTGTAGTTTCTAACCTCAGCCCTGTTCATTTCCTTTAGTTGGGTACTTTTGTGTTCCCTGAAACCTTACTGCTTATCATGGATATAATAAAAAAACTGACCGTATAGATGAACATGAGCAAGAATTTAACCATTATTAGCATAGGAGTGGTTTTACATTTACAGTTATGGTATTTTACGTCATTTAGCAGATGCTCTTATCCAGAGTGACCTATTAAAAGTGCTTAGTGTTCAGTCAGAGTATGTATCCTAGCTAGTACAGACCAGTTAGAGTCTAAACTCTCATTAAGCTCAGACACTGCCCAAACAAAGGCCAGTGCTGATACCTGGAAAGAAGAATACAAAGTATATACAGCAGAATTGCACTACCTAGCAATCCCAAGCCATCGCTCATACCTAAAGAGAAGGTGGGTTAAGCCCAGCATAAGTGCAACACAATGCTTTGTAGTATATGCTTTGATTAGTGCTCACTTAAGCGCTTAACGAAGAGATAAGTCTTCAGTCTGCGTTTAAAGACCATGAGAGAGTCTGCCAGTGGAAGTTCATTCCACCATCTGGGTTTTAATGCAGTTCTGCTAGTATTGTACTGTATTTATGTCTGATTAGTGCCTTTTTGGGTAACTGTAATGGAGTGAACTTTATTTCTGACCTGATCACATGACACCATTACTCGTATTCTGTTACTACCCACCCCAACAGGTATCATTCTTTGTGGTTAACTCCGATTTAATTTAGATTAAGCCAAGCGATCCTGTCTCAGTACCGCAGAGAAGGAGCTACATATTGCTGATGTTTTAGGAATGTAAATTTATTTCACTTTGTTTGAATAAATTGAAAGCTGACTGTCTGCCTAATTCCCTGCTGGCATTTTGTTGGAGAGAGAAAAAAAGAGAATAATAAACTCCCAACATCTTGAAGGTTCAAGATAATTAGACCAAAATGGCAGAGAGCCCAGAAATATTTCTCCTCTGATGAAAAGTTGTTGTTTTTGGTGAGTGGGTGGAGAGAGAGAGAGAGAGAGAGAGAGGGAGAGAGAGAGAGAGAGAGAGAGAGAGAGAGTACGTACTGCGGCCAGCCCTCTCCAGTGGACACGGTGAAGAGCGTGAGCAGCGCCCACATAACGTTATCATAGTGGAACTCATGCCTCTTCCACTCTCTCTTCTTCACCTCCTTCCTGTCCCGCCCATAATCAATATAGTAGCCTCTGGACACAGACAGGGTCAGGAGAGCATTATGAGTCATTAATAACAAAAGTATTTTTGAATATTTGAGTCTATTGAGACTATTTCTGAAACATAATTATTGGCATTGGCAAAGATGATATAAAAATGGGCCTGAATGTCTTTGATGTCGATTAGCTGAATCTTACATTTACAATTTCCGCTATAACTTTTAACTGAAGTAAATTAAAGCTAGAAAAACAAACAACTCTTACCAAAACTCTTACCAAAACCACATCTCACAATTATTGGCACTCCTAGAAACTTATGCCTATTTATATATCATCTGAGTGTTCTGGGACCCTCGTCTATGACTGCCTGTTTCACTTGGGGTCTATGAGCTGACAAAGACCACATTCCCTAAGGCATACACATCTGAAAATACACATATTTACTGTAAGGCGAGCAATTAAAAAGGTCAAAACAACCAGAGCTGTCGTGAACCTGCCCCCGACCTACCCCTGCACACAATGTGGTTAGAGAGGCAAAACATTCTCCAATGATTATGGTTGGGGAGTTTCAGAAAATAGAAGCATTTTGTTGTCACCAAGACCCCGTTTACAATTGGTCACTTCATGTTTCTTGAGTATCGGAATTATATCTGAATAAGGCTAAATCACATAAAAATGCAAGTGTGAATGCATAGAAGGCACATACAGGTACAAATCCAAATCAGACAAACCACTTCAGGAGGTGGCCTGAGACACATTTAAGCCACATGTTATAGCAATGTAAACATATCTGGCTTTCCAAGACGCATCACACAAGACACATCCCAGTGTAACCAAAATACCTATTAGTGCAATCAAAACTTCTCTCAGTACAACCAAAACTTTTTCCAGTACAACAAAACCCCTCCCAGTACAATCAAAGCCTCTACCAGCACAAGCAAAGCCTACCCCAGTGCAACCCAAACATCTCACATTACAGCCTAAACCCCTCCCAGTACAACCAAAGCCTCTACCAGCACAATCAAAGCCTGCCCCAGTTCAACCCAAAACCCTCGCATTACAAACAAAACTTCTCCCAGTACAACCAAAACCCCTCACAGTACAATAAAAGCCCCTATCAGTACAACCAAAGCCTGACCCAGTGCAACCAAAAACCCTCGCAGTACAACCAAAACCCCTCCCAGTACAACCAAAATACCTACCAGTGCAATCAAAACTTCTCTCAGTACAACCAAAACTCCTCCCCGTACAACAAAACTCCTCCTGGTACAACCAAAACCCCTCCCAGTACATCCAAAATACCTACCAGTGCAATCAAAACTTCTCTCAGTACAACCAAAACCCCTCCCAGCAGAACCAAAATACCTACCAGTGCAATCAAAACTCCTCCCTGTACAACAAAACTCCTCCTGGTACAACCAAAACCCCTCCCAGTACAACCAAAATACCTACCAGTGCAATCAAAACTTCTCTCAGTACAACCAAAATACCTACCAGTGCAATCAAAACTCCTCCCGGTACAACCAAAACCCCTCCTAGTACAATCAAAGTTCCTACCAGCACAACTAAAGCCAGCCCCAGTGCAACCCAAAACCCTCGCAGTACAACCTAAACCCCTCCTAGTACAACCAAAGCCCATCCCAGTACAACCCAAAACAGTCGCAGTAGAATCGAAACTACTTCCCATTCAGTATGTCACTGATCCGTGTTTGTGAGGAAGATAATCATGGAGGAAGCACATGGTTGGGGACCAGATGAGTAATACAGTAATCAGATTTCAGTCCAACTAACCAAAGACACGTGTGACTACCAAGTGATACAATCCAGATAGTATACGCCACAAACAATATTCAGCTGTCACCTCAATGCCAACAAACTATTTGTAAACTATTTACCAGATGAAAGCCTTTCCTTTCATCTACACTTATACACTAGATTCTGAGTTTAATCAGGTTCTATGGTCAAATGAGACAAAAACAGAGCTTTTAGGTGTAGAGCTTAAAGGTTGGTTGTACATTAACCTTACTGGATCTCATAGCAGGAGAATGATCCAAAACATGCATCCAAATCTACGTAAAAATGGTTCACTGACCTCAGCTATTGACAGGGCCTTCCTAGTCCCCCCTATGAAAGTTTAAAAGAGAGGACCTAGAATTTTGGGGGGGATCTTGAGAGTCTGTATAGAGTTAGTGTCCCATCTCATTTCATCTTATTCAGCCTTATATAAGAACACTCACTGCTGTTATGCTGGCAAAGGGAGGCCCAAGTACTAAATGCCAATACTTGAATAAGGATTGTTGTTTCCTTAAACTCCATTTACGTCAGTTAAACATTAATCTCTTTCATACTTGACCTTTTTTACCCATCTTTAGCCGAGGTGCCAACAGTTATGGAGCGGACTGTATATATTTGTGTGTTTACCTGCTAATTTGTTATGTGATGTTGTAAATGAACATTGTGATGAATGGAAAAACACTCACTGGCATTCTCTCTGAGTGCCCATGGACCCGTCTGTACAGTAGAAGAACTTCCCCTTGAACAGCTGCACTGCTATGACCGCGAAGATGAACATGAAGAGCTTGTAGACGATGAGGATGTTGAAGACGTTCTTCAGAGAGGTCACCACACAATCGAACACAGCCTGTGTGCACCCGAAAATGAATCAATTTTCATATTTTATGTATACGTATATATTTGATCATTCATTCATCCATTCATGCATTCATTCAAATTTCAGAGCCGCTTATCCTTCTGGTTTGCGCAAGGTGCTATCCCAGCGCTCACTGGGCGGAAGGCAGGAAACACCCTGGACAGGCCGCCAGTCCATCACAAGCAGGAAACAAAGACATAAGCATACACGTTCACATCAAGGGGCAGTTTAGCATCTCCAATGCACCTGACTGCATGTGTTTGGACTGTGGGAGAAAACCGGAACACCGGAGGAAACTCATGCAGACATGGGGAGAACATGCAACACCCCCCCCCCCCTCCTTATGTTATATTAGATTAGATTAGATTAGATTAGATTAGATTAGATTAGATTAGATTCAGTGAACTCTGTGTCTGATTGTTGGTATAAATCAAACATTTCTATCTTTGTAAAAAGTTGATATCTTTCTGAAACATTATCTCTGGACCCTCACTGAGAAACAGTCAGAATCCCTGCTGTTAAAATCAAAGCCTGAAGAACATGTTCATTTCTGAAAGTATGAAAATTGTCAAAACATGGAACAGAGCACAATTAGCTAATAAATGATCAGCGGTGGCTGAAGAAGACTGGTACCTTCAGCTTTGGGAGCCGTTTGATGGTCTTCAAAGGCCGGAGGACTCTCAGGACTCGGAGCGACTTGATAGTTTTGATGTCTCTGCCTTTGTTGTTCCTGTGATTAATCACATCTGTATTAGTGTGATTTAAAAAAGACACGAAACACAAACATGGAATGCAGACTAAACCTGCAGACATAATACTCACCCACAACAAAAAAAGAAAAGGATATGCATGTAGAGGTATAACCCAGAGGGCACATCGTAATCACAGTGAGTGGGCTAAACCGGATTTACATTGAGAAGCTCAATATAGAACCTATACTGAAAACTAGTCTAGAACGAGTCTTAATCTGTGGCTGGACAACTTGACTGTAGACTGATAAGTAGATATTGTCTCTAAAAGTCACCTTTAAAGTGGAATTCCATGGACAATTATCATTTCTGCATAATTCAGTTGTTGAAATGTGAACTAAGCCATAACTGTGAAGTGTAAATTGATGTAAAATGGTTTATTGTAGAGAAACTCTCTGACTCTCTGATTGTTGATGCCAATGGCTAAAACTCGTCGAGCATCAGGTATGGGTTGGCTTGACGCTCCAACCTTCCAGACACCTGGACGACAAGCACTAAGATTCTTCTCTGTCTTGGCACCCAGATGGGGGAGCAAACTTTGACTGGATGTTCGAAATACAAACACTGATTGTAGGGCTGCAACAAATGACTATTTTGATATTCAAATAATCTATTGATTATTGGAGTGAATAATGGATTATTTGGGTTATAAATTGCTCAATTTCCAAATAACTCAGCTTTTATATGTAGCTTTAAGTTGGTTTATGCTTTTGTGTGGGAACTTGGACAAACTTGAGCTAGAACTTCGAGGCGTTACACACTTTAGATGTTTGCTTCCTATTACCACCAGTGTGAACCATAGTCGGTAACCATCTGTAAAATGGCACCTTTCACAACAAACTGCTCTGCATGACTACTAACTTCGAGTGAGTTATGCAGAAATGAAGGAAAAAACAGCAGAATTCCAGTTTAACTCTAAAGATTGTTAAGAAAAGCCACTCCAGACCTGAAGGGGGCAGTAACCCACCAATTGTAGCCTTTTACCTAATTGTCTAACGGAATTCTGAAATTAAAAGTAGCTTTTAAAATAGAAAACTCTGGATTATAACTCAGTGGTTTGACTTACAGCAGAAAGTAATTAAAAGGATTCAAAGCACAAACTGAATAAACTACTTGGCTGAATGCTTACTGCATTATCAATCCACCACTGATGAACACTGAATACAGTAGAGTTACTGATAAAACACCACACAAACACTACACTCACAAAGGTTACTGACATAAATAATACACGTATGTAAACGATATGAAGAATGAGAAATGTCTGCTTTTACCCCATAACATTCCTGGTGGCCACAATGACACAGTCCACAGAGATAACAGAGAAAGAGAGGCAGGAAGAGAAGGACAGCAGATGACCATTTAGGGCAAAGAGTGAGATTAAAAACAGATAAAGTGATTAATAGCAACAACTTTGTTATTTAACTCGACTGTATGAATTAAGCAATATTTGGATTTAAACAGTGAACAGTGTTGAATGTGATATCATCTTATTCCGTTTCACTCAATGTTCTCCCCAAATTAGTCACATTCAATTCCACCCGCTAGCTAGGTCTCTCCAGTCACTTGAAGTTAGGATGAAGACTAGCTCAGGCTTCCTCAGAGACACGTGAAGCGCCTCCACATCTTTTTCCCTGTCCCTGTTAGCCATCAGACAGCTTAACAAACTCGGAGTAAAACATTAACTGCGGATTCTGTTATATCAGCTAACACTTGTCAGCGCTGGCTTGTCTTCTGCTGAGTGATGCGGGGCAGGGAGGATCATCCTACCCACCCAGACAGAGTGAGGACAGTTGTGCTCTCCTGTGGCATCAACAGTCAGGAGTCCCCAGCCCCCCAGATTTATTATCAATAATTTGACCTCCTCTTATTTGTTAAACACACATTCAACAGTTTT
This sequence comes from Semaprochilodus insignis, assembly GCA_034552555.1. Taxonomy (NCBI): domain Eukaryota; kingdom Metazoa; phylum Chordata; class Actinopteri; order Characiformes; family Prochilodontidae; genus Semaprochilodus; species Semaprochilodus insignis. The sequence continues at coordinate 5,368,470 of CM067482.1, read as the reverse complement.
AATCTGATATATATATATATATATATATATATATATATATATATATATATATAGGTGAGTTTAAGGTGAGTTTAAGTACATTCATCTGTACTTAAACTCATCCAGCCGCTTAGTAGCAGTAAGTGGACTTTTGTGTCTTGTTGGGGAGGGGCTTAAATCATTCAAAAGACTGAAGCGTCTTCAAGGACTGACGATGCACCACAGGGATCAGTGGTTGCAGCTTGACATAGAGCAACTAGACCTGCTACCCATCTCAATATCAGAAGGGTATTTAATATTTAAGGGGCTGCTGTAAGGCTGGCTGATAAAACCTTATCAGTAATTATCATGATATAACTTTCCTCGCTAGAAATAACAAGCGTATGATAAATGTTCAATATAACAGGCCATTCTCAGACGTCCGCTTTCTAGAGAGAGCCCTGGTTGCATTTTCCAATGTAAGAAAAGTAATACTACTCTGTTGTTGCCACTGGAGGGCAGTTACAGTTACAGTACTGCTTTATTCATTCATCTTCCAAGCTGCTCATCCTTCTGGGCCACAGGGGGTACTGGAGGCTATCCCAGCGCTCACTGGGTGGATGGTATACCGATTAGCTAGCTACCCAGGCGAGCAGATTTTAGTAGCTGACTAACATGAAACAGGGCTGTTGTACACACACAGCATGGCTGAACTAATGTTATTGCAGCGATCAAACCAGACAAAAAGGGTTAAATTCACCTAAAAGGAGGATGCTGTATGTCTGGTGCTCAAAATAATCTTTCTTTTTGGCTGGTGAAAACAGCTAACCTGGGAAACTAGATTTCTCTCATGACAGATTTGTGAAAAGTCAAATCTGTTTATCCCTGTTCAGATCACAAAGAATAGTTTGGGCCCACAATGAACCATTTGGCTTATTCAACTTCAACTCTGGAGCAAAAATCAGCTTTTAAACTTAAAAAAATGATAATAAATAAAATCATGATATCATTTTAACCATATTGCCCAACTTTAGGCTGTCACCCACTTAGCCTCCCCTCAGGTTATACAAGGCGGCATCTTAAGACTCTTTCAATCACTTTTTTTCCTCAAACAAAGGGTGTTAGATGAGCCCTCAGAAGGGCGAGGGACTGAGAGAACATTGGTATTGACTTAGTTGGTACAACGTGCACAGAAATGGTTGCAACCTGATGTATTTCCTTTATCAAACTGTTTAGAAGTCATAGCAGTGAACTGCTTTAAAAGACTTAATATTTCAAAACCATAACATTTGATTTTCTCAACTTTAGGTTGCAAACTTTTATAAATGGCTGATACAACATCAACTACTCTGCTTGCTTGCTAGTTAGCATGCTAAAGGCTCATACATGGCTTACAACAACAAAACGATAGGTACCCCATCATGGTTCTCCGTCAAATTCATAGCCAGACAATGCAATAATCCACAAACTGTATGCACATCATGTAGGAGTTTCAAGTTTGCATGGGTAGTCGATAAGGTCACTGTGGCTAAAGGTGCGAGTGTTCTCTTTGTATAATCTGCTTCCCCCACCCCCATTCGTCTGCAAGTAACTGCTTATATAATGCAGGAGGTGCATATCATGGTGAAAGTCCTGAAACAGGGCCCTGGATGACTGAAACTTTATTGACCAACTGGAAGTTACCGCAAGGTCACTTTGAGATATGAAACCATCTACATTTTAGCGCATGTAGTCCATCTAGTCTAATATAACAGTGGTTGGAGTTATATAGTTATATCCAAATGTCATTAGAATGTGCTAAAGTCTGGGATGTTTACTTTCCAGTGGGAAAAAGTCGGTATTAAGACAATAATTATCATACTAAACCAATGGAACTGTAGGAAAAGGGCATTCGAGATAACACTCACGTGAGAGCAAAGGCAATAAGAGCTCCAACCACCACTATGAAATCCAGTATGTTCCACAAATCCCGGAAGTACGAGCCGTCATGCAGAATCAGGCCCTGGTCAATCATCTATTAATGTAAACACCAAAAAACAATAATTCATTAACATTATTTAATGTCACCATCATACTGAGTAAGAAAAAATGGCTGGAATTCCTAAACAAGTACCTTTATAATCATTTCAAATGTGAAGACACCTGTGAAAACATAGTCGAAGTAACGGAGAACCTGCAGGAAAAAAAAAATATTGACAAATCAGATTCAAAAACATGCAACTTGTGTCATCTGGGGCTTCATTCTATACATATTTCAGATGCTAGAACAGCAGCACTCAACCAGCAGTTCTCAGCCTTGATGAGTATGATTCATCGAAACGGAAGTGCACAGCGAAGCAAAACAGGTCAGATTTGATATATTCACTGATAGCTTTATCAATTTAGAATAAGTGTCTAAGTGAACAAGATTAAAGCAAATCAGTTTAAACTATTACCACAAAGAATTTCATCACCACAGTGGAATAGAAAGGAAGCCAGAATATTGTAGATTTCTAGGAAGCAGCTCTATGTTCCCACGTCTCTATTCCCTATACTTATGGACATGCTGATTCCTGATAAATCTGAGAATCTGTTCAGTAACAGGCAGAAATCAAATGTTTTTTCTCCCAAGCGTTGGATATCAGTGTTTTTGTATAAGTGTATATGTATACAAGTGTGTATACGTTTACCATGTGGGGAACAGCTGCATTACCAGAATAGAACTTCATGCAATTACGACAGGTCGGAGTCCTTGGGAGAATGTTGCCATCAGGGTTCTACAGGTTATAAGTCAAAACACCATTTGAACGGGAGCGGACCATCTGGTAAAACCAGATAGGGACACATCCTCTCTGTACATTAAGTGGGTGGTGAAACGGTGTATAAAAACCCTGTGACAGATACTTTTCTTTGGACTGGATTGGACAAGAGCTGTGAGTGAACTGTGATCGCCTTGAAATAAACTACTCCAACATCTCCAGCCTTCAGTCTCCTGACTCTACCCTTCTGTGCAAGCAAGAAAAGAAACAACACAAGTCTGTCAGTGTCTTGAAGTTCTGGGTGTTAACCAGGTTCATGTGAGGTACAAACATTACAGTACTACGTACTCTTTGGGCATCATCAACAAAAGTTCCATGGCAATAAAACTAAAATGCACTTTGCATAATAAAGTTTGCATGTGTACCTGGCTCTGGCAACATAAGATCCTGGAAACAATGGTCCCTGGGAACATAGGACCCTGGAAACATATCTCCCTGGTAACATAGGGCCTAGGAACATAGGATCCTGGGAACATAGGATCCTGGGAACATACCTCACTGGAAACATGGGGCTTTGGGAAAATAGAGCCCTGGCAACATCAAAACCTGGGAACATATCGTCGCTGTCCAAAGAAAAACAAGTATCTCCAAAATGGCAACTTTACAGGAGAGGCCAAAAACCTCATTTAACTTTAATGTAAGTCAATGGAACCAGACGTCTTTCCAAATAGTTCTGGGCCATTTCTGTTGGTCCGTTTGTCATATAATGTTCACACAGTGTTACCAGCAGCTGATGTGTTGAAATGATGCCTTAGTGGAGATACATGTTTTTCATTGGACAGCGACGATATGGTCCTAAGAATATAGGACCCTCAGAAAATCTGTCCCTTGGAAAAACAGAACTCTCAAAACATACAGTCCTAGGAACATACATGCCTTGAGAACAGGGCCTGGCAACATGCGGCCCTAGGAAATTTGGGCCCTGGCAACACTGAACCTTGCGAAGATATGGTCCTAGGAATATAGGGTCCATAAAATACCTGGGACACAGAACCCTCAAAACATACAGTCCTAGGGCATTATGGCATAGAGCATGCAGGCCTGAGAACATGGGGCCCTGGGAAAATAGTGCCCCTGCAACACCGGACTCTGGGAACATATGACACTAGGAACATAAGAAAATGCAGCCCTTGGAACGTAAGGCCCATGAGCACAGGGCCTGAGGAACGTAAGTGTGCTCTCCTGCAAAAAGGAAATGTCAAGTCAAGAAAAGCACAGCTAAAAACACATGACAAATAAAGTTGCAGAAAAAGAAAACAAAAGTGGAAGAGCAGACGGTTTTCATGAGACCTGATGTAAAAGAATAGCTAGCAATGATCACATTGTTCTGTGTCAGCCATGTCCTGACTAACCACAAATGATGAAAGTCATGGCAACAACTGAGCTAAAGTGGGACTGCTGGGAGCTGCTACTGAAGGTATCCATGAGAGGATGTGCCTTTTACTTGTCTGCCTGATGTGTATTAACCTGTTTGGCTGAGTCTGAAATCTCCCGTCCAGATCTACTACGACAGATGATCTTGGAATGTACTGCCAATGAAAAACAAGTTGCTGTTTGGGGCCAATGATTGCATTAGGGTGGTACAATCTTTACTACATTGGAAATATGACCTGTTCACTGTAATCCCCTGATTTTGTGCTGATACCCTGGTACCCTTGAATTCCAGCTGACACTACATATACACTCATCATCAAAAGAACAGCTGCATCCAGAGGGAAGTGTGGGATTGCAGTGCTATTGGGAAGGAAGATAAAGATTACCAGGAACAATAAATGATGATAACTTTAGACTGATATGATCAATATTTATTGAGCTACACATACAGAAGTAGTGTCTCTCAGCATGGAGTCGGGCCATCATGCTTGCTAACCCAACATGTCAGACGTCTCGGCACGGAGTTGTAGAGGTTCCTAATGGTGCCCTGTCATAATCCATCCAACGCAACTTGAACATTCTCACACAGTTCCTGCAGATTTTGCGGTAGGGTTGGAGGTGGAGTGACACCAGGCCTTCTGGATGTGTGACGCGTGATAACAAACCATTCATCTTGGCGCTGACCACGGTGCCTCCACACACAGATTTGTTGGTTGTCTCCACCAAGACAAAATCGGGACTCGTCACTGAAGATGACCTGCTGCCATTCTGAGTCACTCCATGACAGTCTGGCACGACACCATTACAATCTTTTGTGACATTGATGTGGTGTTAAGGGCAGTCTGTGTGCATGTAGTCCTGGGTCGTGCAGTTGTCTGCCAATGGTGCTGATCCTAAGAAGGTGACTCATGAAGGGCATCACTGCTCACTGTTGGGTCAGTTAGGTACAGTGATAAGGCCCGTCCACACATGCGCGGTCGTTCGTGAAACTTGAATCATTTGCATGTCTCACTATATCAAACCTACCCACCAAGTTTCATTCTTGTCGGTTGATTGCTTCTGGGTGCAACTATTTGTGCAACTACTCTTTTGATGATGAGTACACATAGTGATTTAGCCTTGACTGTAGAATTATCCCTCATTCTTAAGGGGATATCTGCAGTTTTTGTTCTGGGAAATCACAGCTGCAAAGCTCAAAAAATGACACAGTGTCAAAAAATGAGACTGAGGAATGAGCAATTCAAATGGGATTCACACTGTTTGCTAAATTATTTACCAGTCTCTTTAATATTCATTTTATAGCTGAGAAACTTGGCAAGTGGCCGAAGAATATGTCTGAGCTAAAGCTAATGCTGTTTTCTAAGGGTAAGGTTGTGGCCAGAACTTACTCAATGGGGAGGTCAGGTTAAACTCATTTATAATTTCATTGAGGTGCAACATAAGGTATAAGCACGGCAAGCTGAAATGTCTCACCCGGTTGCGCTCAGAGTTGGTGCACACAGGATCCTCAGCGGCCAGAGCAATGCTGCTAGCCACAATCACCAGAAGGATGGTCATCTCGAAATACCGCAGGGTTACTACGTAGTGGCATATTCTTCGAATCCTGCAGGTCACACACACGGAAACCATGCAGTGAAATATCTGAGATTGCTTTACAGAGTCTTTACCGTTCAATTCTCCCTCCAACATGCAAACAGCAGTTAGCCAAATGGATGCAATTGCAAGAAGTCTCCCATGTCCATGGAAACCATGCTAACTTACGGGTTTTTGCTTTTAAAGATGAACATGCTGTCTGGCGGGACAGTTGGGACAACTTTTGTTGGCTCATCTTCATCTTCATCGTCGTCATCATCCCTCTCAGCCTTCTCTGAGCGACCCACTTCCACGTCCTTGAAACTGACTACAGTACATCACAGGGTTAAGCTAAGGATGACCAGTTACTCCAACATATAGCAAGCAACGTCTTCCCTATAAGCTCAGCTCAGTAAATCAGGTTTAAAGTGCATCTGCAGGTCTGCGGATTAGCTCTCCATTGCAGATCAATAGCCATCTACATCTGCATCTCAATCAAATTATGCAGACCTGGTTAAAATTACAAGATAAAGACTGAATAAATAAAGTCATTAGACAAACGTCTGCCATGCATGCACACACATTACTTGGAGCAGTGACAGTACAGTGTGAGGCCCCTTAGACTGGAGCCTTCATTGCCTTTCAAATTACCAGTCATTGGTGTCAACTCCAACAGAGGCTGTGCCGACATCTCTCGGATAATGCTAGTATCTGTCAGCGGTTCCCCCTGGTTTAAATAGCTGGCATTGTTCTCGTTGTCAATGGCTTCCCCTGAGAGGTAATTAAGCTCCCCTGTATTGTCTGCTTGGTGATGCGGGCAGGTTGCGGTCTCTCCCTCCTCACCCAGCCCAGCGCAGGTACAAGGCAGGCCAGGTTCTCGCTCAGCTGGGTCAGACGACTGCAAGACCGCGTCAACATCACAGCTACCGTCCCTGAAACAAAGCGGCGTGGGTGTGAAAATGTCGCCGTGAGACAGAGTGAATAAAAGCGAATGGCGCGACCCGCTGTGCTAGTGGGTTACCTGCTACAACAGCCCTCAAATTATGTCTGCACACATACGGAGGGCTGCTATAAATAATCTGAAACAATGTGCATGCAGGTATGCTTAAACGGAGCTATACTATGCCATTCAGCATGAGGCAGCGGACCACAGGGTGTACTGCAATGTAAAGCGGTTTTCTCTCTAAAATGTAAGAGACTCGTACACGGTCTTGATCCAGCTTTTCTCCTAACACTATAGCTTCACCATACCATTCGTAGCAGTAGCAGAACATCTCACTAGCTTGGGTTCAGGCCAAAGCATCTTTTTATATCCACTGTATTTTGGATACTACATACTAGTCACGTACTACATCTAAGTAAGTAGTATGTAGTATGCCGCATGCGACTAAATTGAAGATCTGTTGTGCACTGAAGATACCCAGATGGTGTACTACTCAGAGTCAGAGTTTCTAGTATACAGGGGGAGCTATCTTCATGATGGCCTGCATCCTCTCATGCCACATGGCCTCACAAGCTCTTAGCCTGCTTCAGCCAGAGAAAATGGCGGCGGGTAACACTGGGGAGCAAAACGCAGCCAACTCAGAGTATAAATGTGGGTGTAGTGATTGTAGTGGGGTATGTTTTCATCAGAATGAGCCTCAGAAAGTTAAAACATACAGGTCTGAAGTTTAATAAAAGATTAACTCGCTTTAGAGGATCAGTTTTAGAGTGAAATAGCTGAGGATGGCTAACAGCTAGGCTAAACGTATTTCAGGTGAACTGAGCAGCATTAGCAGCAGCTAGCTCTAAACAGTGGATACAGTAATAACAGCTCTGAGGTAAATCTGAGGTAACTGGTCATGTGACTGTACTAGTACACTACACTGTAGGTCAGAACTTGTTCAACTTGAGTAGAAGAAGCTTTTCTCAATAACTCAGATGTTGTGAAAATCTACACTGGAAACTTTTGGTAACACTTTATGTGAAGGGCGGCTCCATAACACATTCATAACGTCTTACATAAATTTTATGTAAATTATTCCTAACGTATTCCTAATGTATTCAGAAATGTGTAAATCAGCATTCATAAATACATACAGTACATATTTGACATGATATTAATTTGGAGTACTGTCATTATACTGACAAACATTTTTCAAAATAAAAGTCTTTATTTTCAGTGAAATGTCTCATTTCTTTGGACAGAAAGTGCTTAGACACATTTTAGTTTAGACTTTCAACTCATTTTGCACTTTGTTATTCTTTCTCATTTCTACTCTTTGCCTTCATTGAACTTTTATTGTGCCAGAGGTTTCATTCAACAGCTCATACACTGTTTATGAAAACATAAAAGAGGCATTTTACTGAAAAGAATCCAGTTTTTTACTCCATATTAATATCACGTAAAACAAGTAGAGTTCGTTGATTTAATGTTGATTTAAATGTTGATTTGAATATTGAATATTGAATTTGAATGTTGATTTAAATATTCATGAATATGATATGAAGTGTTTATGTAAGATGTTATGAAAGTGTTACCAAACCTTTTTGGTGTAAAAAGACTGAGTGTCATGTGAGAGATTTCCCTTACATGCCTCTTACAGCAAACACAAACAGCACGGCAGAGAGGAAGAGCTGGACTGAGAGGGGGAAGATAGCGTTTTTAAGAGGAATGCTGCCAACTTTTGAGCTCAAAAATGCCCAAAAAAGGCTACAACATTAGAAACATGAATGGACTGTGCAATGTTTCATATGGAAAAATAATAGTCATAGTAATATAAATCATAAAATAAAGATAATGATATGTCATTATTAGCAGGTTATACATAAAATAACACTCAGAAACATAAGGCATCAGGGAATGACATCAGTACAAGCATTTTTATCAGAGCAGGAACAATTTTCTGTTTGCACAGAACGTCAGAAACATGGCATTTAAAATGACCTAATTCAGTCCAGCAATGTACGGCAATAACGCTCATTGGCAGTGTACAAAGAGTGTACCCCCATCTGTTGGTGCACAGTTTGATGCACAGAGCAAACTAGGGGGTATAAATGGACGCTTAATGAGTCCTAGATCAGCTGTAAGAGAGTGGGTGGAGCCAGGGTGGTGCTGGAAAAGGAAGCCATGTGCAGTATTGCCCAGCAGGGGGCGGTATGTGACACACCTGATGAAATCAACCAAGAACTGTTTGTGATGTCTTGTAAGCCAGTATGAAGCAATAATATAGACTTATAGGATCCACCAGAGAACTGGATTGGTAACTGCTGCTCTCAGGCCTTCAGAATGCCCTGCAAAGTTTCAAGCAAGGGAATTGGTGATATGAGAGTAGAGGGCTGATCCCGATATCTGAGATTTTGGTAAAATCTAAAGTGCATATGTGCCGATAACAACACTTTTACATATATATACATATACATTAGCAAGGTTTACCTTTGCTCTTCCTCTTCAGGCTCTATTTGCTGATTAGGCATGATCGCCTCACTCTCATCCATAAGCATGCTTTTCCGGGACTGCGAGGCCTCGGCATCATCTCCACCTTCAGTAAACTGTTCTTCTCCACTGCCGCATTGCTGAGAGAGGTCTAGGCTTCTGGACTCTCCTCTGGACTCCCGGTGCCTGTGCCTCCGATGCCTCCCCCCTTGGACAACTCCTGCAGCCGCAGCCGCCCGAAACTTTCGGGCCACGCGGTGCCTCCTCTCAGTGTTGGAACGATGGGGCACAGGCCTGTCCTCCATCCCAGAACCCAGGAGAGGGGGTGGCTCAGACTCCGGAGGTTCTGGGAGGGGAATTGAGATGGACATGGGTGGTTCCGGCAAAGGCATGACCACTGACATGGGTGACTCCGGTAGATGTGCCGGGCTGGTCTCGGTGGACATGGAGGACATTGTCTGCGGCTGGTGGTGACTGCTAACCGGGGTGTCTAGAGGGTCCTCAGTGGGGCTGCCAAACAAGACCTCGCGGCTGGCCATCTGGCGGCGTTTGCGCAGCTGGTTAGCCCGCTGCTCCCACACAGACATCTTCATCTTATTCCGTCTCTCACGACGGTTGGCAAAGGCATTAACCGGCTGCTCCTCGGGGACTTGTCTTCCAGGCGGTTCCTCCTCTGTCTCGGCAGGTGTCGGCCGGCCTCTGTGGATGGCTCTTTTCCTGTACAGGTACGGCCTGCGCCTCCTTCTGCTCACACAAAGCAAAACTCAGTCACGAAAAGCATTGAGCTCACCTCAAAGCAGTCCTCACAATTACAGTAGCATTCAGGAGGGGTGTGTTTGATCAATTCTGAGAAATCAGAGGTTTAAAATAATGGTTATTGGTTTAGGATTGAGAAATTCACAATAGCAGAAAAAGAGCATTCAAGTGGGGGAACACAGGGTAAAATAAAACAAAGACCCTAGAACGAAAAAAGACCCTAGAAAAGAAATCTTGGAGTAAATGAAAATACAAAAGCTGAAAACAGAAAGAGGAAGTGTTAAAGGTTCACATGTGTGTTGGATAGCGAAGTAAATGAGACAAAAGATGGAGGTGTGGGATGAAGGTGGAACAGGTAAAAAGGGGTATAGAGAGACGGTGTTACTCACATTTATACGAATTCTTTTGTTGTCCATGTGATAAAATGAATGATTGGTTGGAAATAAGCCATTAGTGTATTTGTACAGCAGACAGACAAAACAGCTAAGTTGACAAAGACCAAAACAAGATCACTAACGACGGCCAAACAGACGATGGGCGGATCGGTCTTATCTTGTATGTTGCTAAATCTGAAGAACAAGACTATGGTTGACGCAGTATACTTAGTTTTTGTAGTTACAGCTTTCACTTTAACGTCAAAATAACCTCAAGATAAAAAGTAACAGTGCTGCACTAATCAATCACAGTGGCGTCAGCCTCACAATTAAGGAGAACAGGTGTGTTTCTGTAGCGCCGTCGCAGATGGCACCATGTCAGGTTGTCAGTGCAGCCTTGAGTTGGGCCATGCCGACATTTGTGTGTCTGAACCAACTGTTTTCCTATCGGATTTTGGCTTGGATTTCGGAAAAAGCCAATGATACAGCCAGACTGCAGGGCTTAATCCAACCCAGAAGCCAAAATCCAATAGAATCCCTTTTGAGGAAAATGGTGCCTAAAGGTCACTGCACTTTCTCACTTTCTCTTACACAGCATGCGCCGTTTCTGCACAGTCTCCATGCTTTTGGCACATTGCCGTGCCCTCTGTATTGCTTTCAAATGCCAGGCTCCAGTGAGTAATTCTCAATTGCATCGGCCCTCATTCTTAACCCTGTGGGACCCCTACAGTGCACAGTTCGGTATTTTACTTAGTTATTCTAATTCACCTGACTTGACTTACAGGTAATTATGAAACCCTCTGTGAGTCAAATCAGGCATGTTAGAGCAGGGAAAGCCTCATGCTATGTGGTTAAGGGATCCAACAGCACAGGAATTCAGAATCGCTGCCAATGGCAGATGTGCTGAGCGAGCCAGTACACGAGAATGTATGGCATTGTATGAAACTTTGGACCCTGTTTGCACAAACCTCACATTTGCCAATGTAGATTTTGTGGATACTTTCTGCCATCTGCTGTGGGCTGCATGAATCCGGCAAACCGTAAATAAACGAAACCTCTTATTTCCACTGCAAGACATCTTTTACAAGACAATGTAGCCAGCAGCTGATAAGTGGCTGGTCAGTATGCCTGGAAAAGGGCAAGGCTGCATTAAATTATATATCTCGCAGCAACTGTGAGCCTTGGCACACCGTTACTGAAACGGCAGAATTGGCCGTAACTGTGTAAAGAGAAAATCTGGTTTCTAGTAGATTAGCATCAGTGATGATTTGGTCTTTGTCACTACACAACCATAAACTGACAAGACAATACGATGAAAGCATTATCATATTCTAATAATTAATACCCTCTTCATGTGCATCAGTCGGTATTGGTCTTTGCAGGTTTCAGCATACAAGATGCACATTTCGACTTCTTTGATGCCTGGTTAATTAATTTCCCTTTTTTCTATGAGCTAATTTTGATTTAAACTACAATGCAAACAGAGGAATACTCAAGCACTGAAGGTTTGGCAAATCCTCCGAGTTGCAAGTTGCAAGGAAAGAGATAAAACAAGCATGCGAGAGAGCAAACAGACAGACATGCAAGATTGGGTTGGGAAGTCAGGCTTAGCAGGCCAGTAAATGTGGAGTACCTCTTATTAACCTTATTAACCTTTTCTATTATGATATCTGACCTCTTTTAAGTATACATACAGGCAAAAGAACGTAATTAAAACATGCAAGCTGATATTAGGTTGGGCAAAAATCCTTTGCACACTTTCACTTCAGGTGAAATTTTAGCTGAGCCTTTAACCCATTTAATCCCTCTGGTTCTAGTTTGTAAAGCTCTGAAAGAGTTGTTGATGTGTTTTCTATAAATAACAGGTTGTCTTGGTCTCATATGAAAACATGTATGTGGGTGTACTTGGTCATATGACCAGAGTCATTTACTCTGGAAAGAAAAGAAAGTTAGTGATTATGTTTTAATACGGAAACTGCCATATGTTGTATATACAGTATAATCCTTTAACAGCTAATTATTGACATTTTAACAAGATTATTCTCACACATTTATATCAAGCTGACTGGAGATGCTCACCATTATGGCAGATGGAAAATGCAGTTAAGCGTTGATAATCTTAAATCAATTTGTTTCCTTTTTCTTTTCTTTTTTTATTTGATAAAATCAAGTGTCCTTTATATTGTTTGAAAACATCATGACAAATGGACCAATAGAAATGCTCCAAAGTTCCAAAATTTATATCAGCCTGAGATTTATTGTATCTAGTCAAAATGGCCATTAATTAAAAGTGTTTCATTTTTTAGAAGATATTTCTGAGAAGATTCGATGGTTGATTGTATACGGAAGAGGAGCGCTGAAGGAAAATAAGTGAAGAAACAGGAGAATCCAAAACAGGAGTTCAAAATATTACCAAAAGAGAATGTAAGATCATTAATAAAATGCTAAACCAACTTCTAAGACTGAACTTTGAAGGTCAGGCTGCAGATTTTTTTTTTTCTTTGAGAACCTGAAAGTGTGTCTCCTGAACACTGTAATGTAAAGAACAAAAATATAAAAAAAATTATATTATATTATAGCTACAAAATAAATTTTAAAGTCTTCTTTATAAAGTTTTCTATTCGATATATGTAAAACAAACTTGGAGTCAAAATAAAATAATAACAATGGGTGGTCTCTGACTGTACGTAAGGTATTTCATTCTATTTAAATCTACTTTAAAATGTTTCTTAAAAGGCTTATAGTTTGCTAGTTTTAATTTCTCAGAAATTTGAGATTAAATCAGTTATGTTTTAATAAGCTGTTGAATACAAAAGCACTGAACTGTAACTGACTTTTGATTAAACTTGGACTGCTAGAAGTTTCCTATCATAATTTGCAAGCGGCAGTCATGATTAGTTCAGTTTATGATAAACAGGACTTCATCATTAGTAAGCTTGTTATGGACAACTAGTGACTACACCTTATAACCTGGACATAAGACATTTACTAATATACAGTGTTCTTAAAAATGAGCATAAACTGTGTTTTCTGCAGTACTGGGAACCTTTTCTGTGGGGCCTTAGACATTCATCATTTAGCTTCTTTGGTGTCTGTGACTGACCTTCATGCTTTCATGTTTGATCGCTTTGCAGGCCTAAGTGCAGACCTAAGACTCACTCCAAAAACGACAGACAAATGGTACATTAATAAATGACACTAGGCTGTATGTGGTGGGTCTGAATACAGACGTTTTGATCCAGAGGACACCCAAAGCACAGGAAAGCTTCCGGAAACAGTTAACCTTCTTGTAATCCTAATATTCACCAGCTAGCAATTCCAAACAGTTTGAACGGCATGCACTTCAAAATCAAAAACATGTTCTCAAAAAATGAATCTACCAGCTGAAGTGAATGCAGGACAGTGGGCATAAACTTACTGACGGGACTGGCAACACTTACTCTGAAAGGCCAAACTCCCGGCCTTTGTATCGCTGGTTAAAAAACTCCTCTTCCTCCTCTTCATCCTGTACACATGAACAGTATTTGTTGTTACGGGAATGATGCATGAACTTATGAAGATTCTTATCAATAGTTCTGCAGAACTAAACTGTTCAGTAATACATACAGCATAGGTTTCCGACATTACCTGTACCTTGGTTAATTCTTGCGCGTTGGCAAGATTATCCACAGCGATGGCCAAGAATACATTCAGTAATGTGTCTGTTCAAACCGCTGTCAAGGAACATGTCACGCAAACCATATGAATGCCGACCCTTATCTTTGCAGTCAGATTTTAGGCTGAAATATGAGGAAAAACTGCCCAAATCTGCTGCCCATTTTGCCATAGTTTTTGAAACTGCTGAACTCGATCAAGCTTTCTAATATTTTAATCTAAGAACGAACTGAAACAGAACTTTAACAGACATTCATTTTATACAGTATAGTGTTTAATAGCAATTTCATGAAGCAGTTTTGTCATGCTTCCGGGTTCTCCTCCTCCAGCCTCCGACACTCCGAACTACATTTCCCATGATCCCCTTCCACCAATCAGAACAGCCTTCTGTTCCTCATCCCCTGAAAACTAATCATTCAATTATCACTTCTTTCTGTCATTTTTCACCCTATATATACACTCCTTTGTTTCTCCTGCCTCTTTGCGAGGTATTGCCAACTTAGTTGCCTTACTGAGAGTTGTTTCTGCCTGTTTTCCGATTTTGATTTCCGTTTGGACTTTGGTTCTGTCCTTGGTTTCCTTGGTTCCTTGGCTGCCTGTTCTTATTTGCTGTTTGGTTTCCTATCATAATTTGCAAGTGGCAGTCATGATTAGATTAGTTTATGACTTCAACATTAGTACACTTATAGAACTTACTATGAACAACTAGTGACTACACGTGATAACCTGAACATAAGTTTGGTTTTCGACTTGTCTTTAGGTTTTTGGCTTTGTCTGGTCTTACTTTTACTTCTGCAGGCGTCGAGTTTAGTCTGTCAGTCATTACAGGTTTCTACAACCCTCATGCCAAAAATGTTGGGACGCTGTGCAGAATGTAAATTAAAACAGAGTGCATTCATCTGCAAATCATTTAAACCATATACTGTACATAATCAAAATGTTGAAAGTGAGAAAAGTTATGATGTGTTAATTGTAATAATAATATTTGTCCATTTTGATGCCAGCAACATGTTTCAGAAATGTTGGGACAGGTTCTCGTTCACTACCTCTTCTATTAACAGCACTCTGTGAGGAGTTAGGAACTGAGGAGATGATTGCTGGAGTTCTGAAAGTGAAATGTTTCCTACCATTGCTTTATGTAGGATTTCAGCTGCTCAACAGTTCGGGGTCTCTTTTGTTGAGTAACAGGTAACATCTGGACTACAGGCAGACCAGTTTAGCATCTGGACTCTTTTACTAGAGAGCCACGCTGCTGCAATACATGCAGAATGTGGTTTGGCCTGGTCTTGCTGAAATTAGTGAGATGTTCCCTGAAGAACCTGCCGTCTGGATGGCAGCGTATGTTGCTCCAAAACCTCTATATATTAGTCAGCATTAATGGAGCCTTCACAGATGTGTAAGTCCCCCATACCATGTGCACTAATGTTCCCCCTACCACATCATCACAGATACTGGTTTTTGCACTGTGCAGTAATAACAAGCCAGATAGTCCCTCTTTTCAAATTCAAATTTTGATTTGACCATAGGACACTGTTCCACTTCTCCTCATTTCATCTTAAATGAGTTTCTGGGTTCTGGTTGTATATGGTTCTGTCTTTGCATGGTAGGGTTTATCGGATTTGTAGAAGTGTTACTTGGATTTCGGGAAGTGTTACTGAGGCTGTTACAGTTCTTTGACCTTGTCTCTTCCCAACAGAGATTCTCTAGATGACCTGAATCGTTTAATGATGTTATGTAGTGTAGATGATGAAATATTCATGTTCTTTGCTACATTACGTTTACAGATCTTGGATTGTTGCTCTATTTGCTGGTGCAGTCTTTCACAGAGTGATGCCCCTTCCCAATCTTTACTTCTGAAAAGCTCCGCCTCTCTGGGATGCTCTTTTTATACCCAGTTATGTTACTGACCCGGTACTAATTAGCCTAATTAGCTGTGAAATTAGTTGTGCTTATACAAATGCTATTAAAACATGCAATTAAAATGCTTTTACAGTTGATCAGGAAACATTTTAAAGGATACAGTTCCCAAACAGTGTGAGCACAATGAAGTAGATGGAGGACCACATGCCATACTGCACTCCTCCCTGTGAGCGGATCCCATTATACATCACCTCATTCCAGTCCTCACCCGTCAGAATCTGCAGTTTAAAGCAAACCACACATCTGATCAAAAACATGAATTACAAACAGACAAATTAACCACGATTTGAGGAAATACATTACATAATATTCTCAAATCATTCGACACAAACCTGAAAGACAGTCATGATGGAAGCTGGGAAGGTGTCAAAGTTGGCAGGGGTGTAATCTTTAAAGATGAACCTAAAAGACGAATCAAACAGAGTAAAGCAATAGCAACGGCATGCGTTTCCTTATTCTGATCAGCCACAGCCGATTGCAGATCTACACCTTAAGAAGCAATGCTGCAGCCCAACCATTTTCAGTATAGGGAGCATTTAGAACAGGGTGCTGGCACTCAGGATCTACAGTACCAGTCAAATGTTCTGACCCGGCTACTCATAGAAGGTTCTCCTTATGTTTATCTTAATGATTTACTGTCCAATAAAGGTGAAGACATCAAACCATAAAATAGCACTCATGAAATTATACAGTCCACCTTAAACACCTCCAAAATGGAACTTAAAAGGAGGATAAAACAGCTTTCTTAACCTGCAATGGAAGTTGATTTATTAAGTTTTTTTTCTCAGCAGTTTTGGACCAATTCGATTGATCTATCCATCATGACTATGTACTACACTGAAAGGCTAACTAGAGCTTCTAAATTGTCCAGAATAAAGAGGTAAATATTTTTACACTACTAAATACATTATAGAGGTGGAGATATGGCAGAATATAATACCGTAATACGTCAAGGGTATATGTGGTATATCAGGATATGTATTGTTTCAGACATCTCATCAGTGGGAGCTGTTAAGTGTAAGCCTGTAGAGTTCTTAAAATCACCAACAACATCCATTTAGTTGGGTGTGTCTAAACTTTCGACTGGTACTGTAGCTGGACTGAAACACTGCTATACTGAATTAAATGACTAGTAAGAATAATGAGCAGAATAGAACAGTAGGACATGTTAAACTGGCTTTTTCCCCTCACGGAAAGCTCTGAATTCAACTCATAAAGGCCTTGCTAATTAGCTGATCTGGATCAGGTGTGTGTAAAGAGGCAGAATGCTGACGTCTGCAGGACTGTGACCCAAGAGGAAGCGAGTCTGACGCATGCAGCGACACTACAGGGGGTTTTTGATAGATTTTCTCTCCTTCTGGTGCTGAGTGTTAAAACTCTGACAAGCCAGCGGGGCAGAGATTCAGACTAACCTGGATATTTATGGCTGTGTATAAAAGTTTGAACACCTCTAGCTAAATGACATCCAAGTGAAAATAAGTTCAGGAAATTGGACGCCTTTCAGTTAGAACATCATTATATCAGAATAATGAAAACACTTTAAACTGTGGAGTTTGCAGTCTGAAGCAACACTTTAGATAAACAGATCTCAGCTAACATTACAGTCTAGCATTCTTCAGCTCACTAACAGAGAGCTGTTAGTAATGTACACAGTCGAGTCACGTCCTACTTTTGACAGCAGCAGTGCGTAGCTCATGAAGGAAGTCACGTTTTCGTGGCATTCTCTGGGACCACTCATCCACGTGGGAGGCACTCTCAACTGAATTGGGTATGAATCCATTCTTGCAGATCACGTACACCCATACATGCTGACTGTCTTTCCCAGGGTTTATGGGGTCATGTGACATGTTACACGGCTAGAAATGTCCAACATTGGCTGGAAGAGCATGACCAAGACTTCTAAGTTCTAACCTGGCCCCCTAATTCCCCAAACTTAGACCCAGTCGAGCATCTGTGGGACCACCTCGATTGTTGTGTTCACTCTATGGATCCTCCCCCATGCACCCTCCGGCAGCTGTGGGATGCACTGCAGTCAGCATGACTCTAGATACCTATGACAACCTACCAGGACCTTATTGGGTCACTTCCAGCGCACCTAGCTGCTGTCCATGGTGCACATAGTCGTTACTCTGGATATTAGATGGTGGTCATAATAGTATGACTCAACTGTGTAGTAAACTAATCTCAAGCATGAATAATGATGGTGAATCAACTTTCAACAGCAAAAAAAAAAAAAGTTGTGATAATGGTAATATGCTTAGTGGTGCGGTAGGCTTCACATAACCGCAGTATTGCGATAATGAGGTAATTGTTACAGCCCTAGAGCTAATATTTGAAATCAGTGGAAAGTAACACTTTACATTAAGTAATGACTAACTAACATGAAGTAATACCTTAGTTAACATGAAGTAATATATTAACAATGGTTACAATGCTTAACTAATCTTTTATAAACATATAACAACTACATGTTTACTTGTTAAGTAAACATAACAACTAGATGTTTACATGTTAAGCACACATATAACAACTACATGTTTACTTGTTAAGTAAACATAACAACTAGATGTTTACATGTTAAGCACACATATAACAACTACATGTTTACATGTTAAGTAAACATAACAACTACATGTTTACATGGTAACCCAGCATTAGTTAACAATGTATTGCTTCATGTTAACTAATGCATCACTTTATGTTAGTTCGTCAATACTTGTATGGAAGTTGAAATATAAAGCTGAATATTGTTTAATATTAGTTTATTTATGGGTTCATCTGATCAGGTTCACTCTGAGCTGAAGTTGTTGAATTGAAATAGACCCACTCTTGCTTGCTGGAACACTCCAGCCCCTCCCCCTCACTTCACAGACACAACATTTAAGTCAGGCCAGTCATTCTCTGAGTACAGAGTTCAGGGCCATTTTTTGCCATTTGTGCTGCACATGAGGAATTTGTCTTCTGCATTTAATCCGTCCGTGAAGTGAAACACCCACATACACACACACACACACTAGTGGGCAGTGAGCACACTTGCCTGGAGCAGTGGGCAGCCCTATCCATGGCACCCAGGGAGCAGTTGGGGTTTAGGTGTCTTGCTCAAGGGCACTTCAGTGGTTACTGTTGGTTCAGGGAATCGAACTGGTGACCCTCTGGTCACAAGGCTGGTTCCCTAACCTCCAGCCCATGACTGCCCCCAAACCAATTCACATGCTCTCACCTCATGCTAATGACATGAAGTCTGTCTGTCAGTATTACCAACGGCTAAACTCATTTCAGAACCAGACAAAGCATTTTTATAAACATTCGAAATATATTATAGACACGTTGAACTTTAGGTCTAGATAGAGAGTCTCTTTGTTGTTCTGAGTGCTTTGAGGAATCATAGTCCTCTGGATGACTTGCTACACTGTGCTCAGAGACACGATGGGAACTCCCAGACATAAACAGACGCAGTATATGTTGTTTACAGAGAATAAAAATAGAGATATAATATCAGGGTTTAATATGAGTGGCTTTTGGGTGGTATATCAAAACAGATTACTCACTGATGCTTCGCCACACCTCTAAGTATAGCCAGAGAGGGTTTATCCTGCTGATTATTATGATATGTGTGGCATGTCTGTACGAAGCCTAGAATTAGCCACGCAGAACTGCCTGCAAAACACAGGCTTCGGCTTCTATAGGTTAAATCAGAACATCAGCACATTTACCTGCCACCAAAGAGCTGCATCCCGAGCAGAGCGAAAACGACAATGAAGAGGAAGAGCAGGAAGAGGAGGCTGATGATGGACTTCATGGAGCTCATCAGAGACACTACCAAGTTCCTCAAGGAATTCCAGTACCTGGCAAAGGGGAGCACAGTGAATACAGTCAAAGGCAAGCATACACATTCAATAAATAAGACCTAATAGGTTATATTTAGATTAGCTATTAGCAGCCAAAGACTCACCTGGTTATCTTAAAGATTCGTAACAGTCGTAAAGCTCTAAGGACGCTGATTCCAAAAGACATTTGAGGCCTAAAAAATCCCCAAACCACTTCAAAAATACTGCCGACGATTACCTGTGCAAGAAGATACGGGTTAGGTGCCTTGCTCAAGGGTACTTTAGTCATGTCCTGTTCGTTTAGAGGATCAAATGGGCGACCTTCTGCTCACAAGGCTGGTTCCCTAACCTCCAGCCCATGACTGCCCCCCTTAAATCATTCATCTGTAACTAAACCTGTAGTATTGCCTCTGTCTTAAACTTGTACACACGATTAACCTCAACTGGTCATAAAAAAACACATACTGCATTGTTTTTAGTTCCCAGTGTTAAAATATCCACTGTCACAGTAAAAATGGACCGAGACTGCATGTTACAGACTCTCCAAACATCAAATAACACAGTGGGCTGCTGTGTATATAGGAGCAGCAATCTTCTCTTGACCTGAGTACAAAGTGACTCACATATAGATGTCCAGAAGAGTTAAAGCTCAGACATACCCCACAGTCGAAGCAGTTGAAGGAGGAGTGGAAGTAGAGGCGGAAGCCGAGGCCATACATCTTCAGAAACATCTCGGCAAGAAACAGTCCCAGAAACACAAACTCTGCATAGTCTGCCCAGGGTTTGAAAACATATTCATTGTTACTAGGTGAACATATTCCTGGGTCTATACACTTTTCCTTAGCTAATGTGATGAAAATTGTTTGCTAAGTAGAAACTTTACTGGCCCTAGATCTTTTGATACAACTTTCCTGGTACCTGAGAGACAAAGAGATATATGTTTTCTAGCCTAACAGATTATTTAAACTTCATTTTGTGGCTAATATGGAGGTATGGCTTCCTTTAAAGCAACCCTGCCTTGACAAAATATTTGTGACCCACTTAATTTTTCTTTCTTTAAAAATATCAAATTTAATTCAAGACAAATACCATGAAAACAGTTTTGAATGATTATTTCATTGACTGAAGGTAAAAGGTTACTTAAACAACCAATTAACCAAATGTAGTTGTAAATTGAGATCAATTACACTAGACACGTCCACTGCCAGCACTGTTGAATCTAAATCCAAACACTTAAATTAACCTTTTCATCAATATAAAACATGCTAAAAGAACCAACAAACAGCACATTACACAAAACAATGTTTATGAAATATATCAGTCTGAAAAGAGTTTCAAAGCCTTTTCTAAGGTTCTGATATTCCAGTGAGAGACATTCCAATTGAAGCCATTGCTAACCTAGAGGAACATAAGGTCTAGTATCACATTTCCCAAAGAACACCTTGGGGTGTTAAAGACAGCGATCCTGTTACATCAGAACAGCATTCAACATTCAGAGCATCCTACTAATAGTGAAGCATGGTGGTGGTAGTGTGGGGATGCCCTGCTGTTTCAGGGCCTGGGCAGCTTTCCTCAAGTAGATGAACCACAAACCCTGCTTTCTATCAGAAATTCCTATCGGAGAATGTCTGGTCATCAGTCCATGATCTGAAGCACAGGCGCACCTGGGTTATGCCCCAAGACAACGATCTGAAGTAAACCAGCATGTCTGACTCAGAGTAGCTCAACAGAATCAAAACTAAGGTTTTTAGAGTAGCTTAGTCAGAGTCCCCACTGAGATCTGAATTCTTGCCAGACCTTTAATGGGAGGTCATGCTCAAAAGCCCTTCAGCGTGACTGAATTATAACAATTCAGCAATGACGAGTGGGTCAAAGGTCCTCCACAGTGATGCAAAAGACTGATCTCCAGTTATAGTGAAAGTGTTTGGTTTCATTTGTCGTTGCTAAAGGTGGAACAACCAAGTTTAGAGGCCAATAAGTTGTCAGATGGGTGGTAGGTTGCAAGGGACGGTTATTCATGGCACACTATGAAACTATGAACCATGGCTGTATTTGAAATGGCATTCTAAACACTACTGCCATACTAAACCTACCTAAAAGTAGTATACAGTATGAAACCAAATTGTAAATCCGTAGTGCACTGAAGATACCCGGATGGTGTTCTACTCCAGTCAGAGTTTCTAGTATACAGGGGGAGCTATCTTCATGATGTACTACATCCCATTCATGCACCGCGGCCTCACCAGCTCTCAGCCTGCTTCAGCCAGAGAAAATGGCGGCGGGTAACACTGGGAAGAAAAACGCAGCCCACTCTGAGCATAAATGTGGGTGTAGTGATTGTAGTGGGGTGTGTTTTCATTAGAATGAGCCTCAGAATTTTAAAATATACAGGTCTGAAGATTAATAAAAGATGAACTCGCTTTAGAGGTTCAGTTTTAGAGTGAAATAGCTGAGGGTAGCTAACAGCTAGGCTAAACGTATTTCAGGTGAACTGAGCAGCGTTAGCAGCAGCTAGCTCTAAACAGTGGATACAGTAATAACAACTCTGAGGTAAATGTGAGGTGACTGGTCATGTGACTGTATTAGTATACTACACTGTAGGTCAGAACTTGTTACTGTGCTGTATACCACACACAGGGGGGCATATACTACTACTGTAGTATACAGTGTGTAGTATAGTAGTCTGCCATTTTGAATACAGCCCATGTTTTTCTAGGTCTCATTTATCCTAGCTGGCTCCTATAATACCTTTTACACAAAGGGGCTCCAATATGAACTTCATGTTTCATGAAGGACAAGACTATGTTAATTACGTCAATGTTCATTTTACTCTGAAGCCTTTATTCCCTCAAGACGAGGAGAAATTTTGCTTTACATTGGATTAACGCCCTTGTTGTAGTGCTACTGACCTGACAAATCTAGCAATGATGTCACAGTTGAGTAGCTAATCAGTTTTTCCATGACAATCACCGAGCATCTGAATATCAAAGAGATGCTAAGGTCAGGAAAGAAGCACCTCTTTGATATTATGCTCCCTTTCAAGTCCTGCATTTATCTGGCCATATTCATTTATATTCGGCCTTAAGTCTGCATTACTTGATGATTCATGACAGTGGGAGTCTCATTTGGTGCATTAGTTAGCATCATCTCTTTTTTTCCTCTCTAATGCGGAAACAGGCTTGATTCAGAATGAGAAAGTGAGCAGACACAACATTAGTTATACCTAAATGAGCCCCCCACCGCTACCCCTCCTGGTTCTTACACTGAAGGATGGTTAGCCATTCAGGCTGGTTGTGGTGGACGATGGCCACGCAGATGGTGTTGAGGCCCACCAGACTGAGCACTATCCAGTAGAAGCTGTCTGTCTTGACCATGCGGCGGATAGAGAAGCGAAGCATGCGCTCTTTACGCCGCAGGTAAGCGGCCGGACCGCGTCTTGCACTGCGGATGTTTACTGGAGGTCGTGGTCCACCTGAGATGCAAAGGCAAAGACACAAATCAAAATCAAACCAGCTGTGACACACAATGAAGCATGAGAATAAAGACACTAATAAACACGTAATAGTAAAATACAGAACTATTAACATACATGTCACATACAAGTCAGTTTTTCTTAAACAAAAGTATTTCATGACTATTCATGACCGACTTAGTTAAAAATGTGAAGTAAAATAAAATATATTTTTTAAAAACACTTTTAATTAAGTATTCAGACATATTTACAAGCATTACTTTATGTTATAAACTATTTAAACCCAATGTGAGGAATCATAATTTATCAGATTATTTATATTGGTAAGATCTATTTCTTTGAACATAAAGTTGAAAGACTGAAAGTTATTATGAGGTTAATTTTTTAAATGAAACGCTTTATTAAAAATGTACATGGACAGAGTCTTAGTTTAGCCACGGCCCTGAATTTTAGAGCAGGAAGCGAAATTACATCCCTGTCCCTCATGGCCACATGATGTGCAGTTAGGAAATGTGTCTGAAGATAGATAGATGTATCTATCTATCTATCTATCTATCTATCTATCTATCTATCTATCTATCTACCTATCTACCTATCTATCTATCTATCTATCTGTATAGTAACAAGAATTTAATGGACTTGTGGGTTGGTTAGAAGAACAGAGGTTTGGTTCCAGATTTCCTCTTGATGTCTTCTGATTTTAAGATGTCAGTGTGGTCATTTATCGATTTCCACACTAATTTTTAGTTATAATACAATAATTGGTTTGGCTTAATAAATAATCAGAACCCAACTTTGTTCTTTTAACCAGCTCATATCAACTCCTTTCCTGAAAACCAGAATGTCTTGTTACAAGTTACATTAATGTTTGTATTTATTCTAATGCTATTGGAATATCAATGGTTTTAAACAATTTGATTATCATAGACTAATTAATAAGGCAGCTTGTGCCCCTGTAATAACAGCCTCTGATTCACTGCTTTGGGGCTTAACTGACTGATTCTTGGATTGTTTGGTTGATGAATTGATTGATAGATTAACCAATTGGTAGACTGATTGACTAATGCACTGCCTGATTGATTGAGTGACTCACTGACTGATTTGTTCATTCATTTAAAACTCCTTCTTTTGCTGAAGTAACAGTGTCTACTCTTCTGGGACGACTTTATCCTAGATGTTGGAACATTGCTGTGAGGATTTGGCCACAAAAGCATTAGTGATGGTCAGATACTGATGTTGGATGATCAGTTTTGGACACTCAAGTTGTTCGATGGAGCTCCATCACTCCAGAGAAGACAGTTCCACTGCTCCACAGCCCAATGTATACCCCTCTAGCTGACACTTGGCATTGGTCTTGGTGACCTTGATTCTTTGGGCTCCAGAGTGTCCCATTGTATTGCTCATTGCTTTTCCACAGGGATTATAGTAGACAAGTAGAGTATGTATAGTAGTGTGCAACTGAAGACTTGGAATGGGTGACCCCTAAAAGTAGCCAGTATCTGTACTACATAATAATACATATCGTCGCTGTCCAAATAAACAGGCATCCCAATTTTTATTGGCTTTTACTTTTATGCATCATTTAAACACAGGCGCTGTTGTTTACATGGTGTTAAAATCTCCCAATGACCCAAAACTGCTTGGAAAAACGTCCATTGACTTCCATTGAGGTCCATTAAACTTACATTAGGTTTCTGCCCTCTCTTGTACATTTGTCATTTTGGAGATACCATTTTTTCTTGTGTAATTTCTATGTGTAATACATCTGTAATACATAGTAATAATGGCATTGTCCTTTTTTGGAGCATGGCAATCTGTCTGCTCTTCTCTCTGAGAACCTGTGAGCAAACTGTCTCAATCCAGAGCTCTATGTTATGCTGTCCAAGCTAAAACCGGAGCCCCTTTATAAAGCACATGCTGTTTGATAAGTACAGCACTGACAGCCAGAGAGCGAGAACATATGGACGGAGCGAAAGTGGTGTCACTAACCAACTGTTGAGATTTCAGAATATTTATCCTCTCCTCGACGTCTCGCGTTCTTCTTGCTCGTGGCTCGTTTCAGCACTAGACGTTAAGAGAAAGCATTACATCATTGCACATCGCTGGAAAGGCAGAAAGAAAGAGAGTTAATTATGTTGCAATCGCATCCATTTCACATGCACTCGTTGCGGAAGTGTATTTACAGGGTGTTTTTTTCCCTCTCTAACAGGGATTCTGTAGAAAAGGCCAAAAGCGGCGGTCAAGCAAAAGCCCGGCACATCAGTCAGCATGTAAATAAGTGAAAAAGAAATGTTGCCGTGGTAACAGAAATGAGTATCCAAGGTGGGCATTGAGAGCGAACATCATATGTGCCTTT
Organism: Semaprochilodus insignis; assembly: GCA_034552555.1. Classification (NCBI taxonomy): domain Eukaryota; kingdom Metazoa; phylum Chordata; class Actinopteri; order Characiformes; family Prochilodontidae; genus Semaprochilodus; species Semaprochilodus insignis. Next base: position 5,342,994 of record CM067482.1, on the reverse strand, counting down.
ACGAGGCGTATCCTCCTACAGCGAGACTACAGACCCTGCTGGAAAGCGTACAAGGAGTAATATGTCAGGAGTGATACATCCATGGGGCTTCTGCACGAACGACAGAGCTGTCTGACTCTGTGACCCCGCCGCTTATCTAATCCACTGTGATGCTTTAAAACCCACCCTGTACACCCACCGGCCACTTCATTAGGTACACCTCCTTCTAGCTACACTCATTGTCTAGTCATTCTATCAGCTCCACCTACCATATAGGAGCACTCTGCGGTTCTGCAATTGCAGACTGTCTACATACGTTGCTTCACCGTGTTCTTCAATGGTCAGGACCTCCAGACGACCACCACAGAGCAGGTATCATGTGGGTGGCGGATCATTCTCAGTACTGTAGTGACACTGATGTCGTGGTGGTGTGTGGATCAGATGGCTCAGTGTCCCTGCTGGACTGAGAATAGTCCACCAATCAAAACTATCCAGCCAACAGCTCCTGTGGGCAGCATCCTGTGGGCAGTGTCCTGTGGGCAGCATCTTGTGGGCAGCATCCTGTGACCACTGATGAAGGACTAGAGGATGACCAACACAAACTGTGCAGCAGCAGATGAGCTATCATCTCTGACTGTACATCTACAAGGTGGACCAGCAAGGTAGGAGTGTCTAATAGAGTGGACAGTGAGTGGACACAGTGTTTAAACACTCCAGCAGCACTGCTGTGTCTGATCCACTCACACCAGCACAACACACACTAACACACCACCACCACGTCAGTGTCACTGCAGTGCCGAGAATGATCCACCACCCACACAATACCTGCTCTGTGGTGGTCCTGTGGGGGTCCTGACCATTGAACAGCAGGGTAATAAAGTATACAGAGAAACAGATGGACTACAGTCTGTAACTGTAGAACTACAAAGTGCTCCTATATGGTCAGTGGAGCTGATAAAATGGACAGTGAGTATAGACACAGGGAGGTGGTCCTAATAAAGTGGCCAGTGGGTGTACACATTGCATACAGCCTGTACACGTCTAACCCTGATCTAAGCCTCAGTGAGTCTGTAACGGATACTTTAAGAAGAGGAAGGTCGCGTCAGTTGAGCGAACCTTTTAAGGAACAAATATAGCAGCAGCCAACAGGGAAAATACAGTATATAAGCACCCTGGGGCCAAAGTGCCTCACCATTCACTGGGAAAGAAATCATACCGTCTAATGCAGACCTTCCAGAGTTCTTATTCTCCTCCGCAAGCATCACCTCCTCTGTGGAGAAAGAGAGGAAATACAGATAAACAGTGGAGAACTGCCGTGAAGCATTTTCTCTTTTCATTTTGGTCTGACTGATTAGTTGCAGCGAATGGTGTCAAACACAGATGTCAAATGACCTTTCCAGTTCATACATGCGTGGATAATTGTTTGTGTGTAGTCCATCATCTTCAGCTGTTTAAAGTTCTCTGGAGCTTTTTGCCACATTCTGTACTGTAGAAAACAATGACTACACCAAGCATGGTGTCACTCACACGCACACACACACATGCGCACACACTCTTGCACACTCCAGTCAGTGAGTCAGGCTCACCTTTTTGCTAACCCTTTACCGCGTGGGCGAGCGAGTTTGCTGTGCTGCTCGTACAGCACAGCAGCTTCACACAGCCGTTCTGCTCCACACGCTGCCACGCTCACCTGCACTCTCTCAGCTCAGGTGGTGGGAGTACAGGCTGGGGGAGGGACAGCGCCCGTGTGCGTGTGGGCTCGGAGCTAAAGCTTTTAGCAGGACATGCACAATTAATCTGAACTCCCACTAACACTAAAGACACAGCACTCACAGTTACAGGGATTAGTAGATTGTGTGGTGGATTGATTGATTGATTGATTGATTGATTGATTTGATTGATTGATTAATGAACTGCATGACTGATTTATTTAAATAACTAATTTACTCATTTTATTTATTGATAGACTAGTATTGTGATTGACAGATTTCTCAATTGATTGATTGACTGATTGGCTACGTAATTGTTTGATTGACTATGCGATTGACTGATTGATAAAGTGAATGACCAATTGATTGTATGACTGATTTACTTCTTGATTGATTAATGGATTACCCAAATTATCACCTATTTGTTTGCTTATTTGATTGATTGTTTAAGTGACTTTTTGTGATTTTGTGATTGATTGATTCCTTATTTGAATAATTCATTATTCAAATGAATTAATTATTTAATTCATTATTCATTCATTCATGATATACAACTGATATATGAACTAATTTGTTGGCATATTAATGCTTGTTGAGTGATTCATTTACTTGAGTAATTGTTGAGTACTTGTTTGATGGATTAACCAAAGTGATTGAATAGTTTTGTTTGGATTGACTTATTGACTAATTGATTGATGTACTGAATGCATAACCGATTGATTTAATGAACTAATTTAGTGAAGTGTTAATTTACTGATTTATTGATTGACTAATATTGTGATTGGATATGACTGATTGATTGATTTACTGATTGATTGAATAGTTTGTTGTTGTTGGTTGACTGATTAAATGACAGGTTACTCAATTGATTGATTGACTATGTAATTGTTTGACTGGCTCTGTGATTGATTGATTGACTGATGAAGTGAATGGCCAAATGACTGTATGTTTCGTATATTGTTGGTGGATTACCCAAATTAGCAACTGACTGACTGATTGATTGATTGATTGCTTATTTAATAGATTTTTAAAATGACTGATTAATTAATTTTGTGATTGTGATTGATTGATTGATTTGTCTAAGTTCTAATGACAGATGATGTTTTAAGTGAAACACAGCTACAATGACCAAATCACAAACTAACAAAACAAATAAATACCCATGTATTAAAATAAATAAAATAAGACAGTTGTGTTACAGTTTTTGCTTTACAGAATTTTAAAGTATGTTGAATAATCTAACTCTGAATCCAGTCTTTCCAGCGGAGGACTTCTGATCTTTAAAACCACTCTCGGCAGAGACCTTTACAATAGAAGGCCAGCAATTCACAATCCAGCTCCTCTTTGTGGTCCTTTTTATGGAGCAATCTCCTTATTCTGCCAAGGGCCTTATCATCATGAGACGAAGTCAGCGAGAGAGTTTATAACTATGTTAATATACAGGACAAGACCCCAAAGGAAAACTCATGCCCCTCTGGGCTGCATGTGAAGAGGATTCAGAGCAGTAGGCAGCCTTTTAAATGAGGCAGATACGTCATATTTAGAGTGGGTTAATACATGTTTACAGTACCAGCTCGGTCAATCCAGGCGCGGTAGCCGTTGAGTTCCCTCTCCACCTGCTGCTGCCGCCTGAGCTTCATAAAGGCTCGCCGGTTCTCCACCCGCTCTCTCTCTTTAGCAAATTCACTGTGGAGAACAGAGGACACATCGGACAGCATGACACACACACACACACACACACACACACACACACACACAGTGTTTAAAACAGGCATGTTACGACAGTTTAGTGATGACTTACTATTACTGGACTTGTACTCTGTCATGTTTTGCAGACTATGTTTCTCACATGGGAAACGCATGACCTTCCTGTCTGGTTCTGCGAGATTTTCAAAAATACAACAGGTCCCTGGCTTGCATCTATTAAATCGTCACATTAGGACAGACATTTCACTAATTAACCTTGTAATGAGGCATAGATAGTATTTGTATGATGTAATAATGACTGTGATTAAACGATTTCCTCTAAATCTCTAAATGCAAACTACATGACTGAAGTGCCTTTTAAAAATATACACTAGTTGCACCCAGAAGGAGGTGTGGGACTGCAGTGCTATTGGGAAGGAAGATAAAGGTTACCAGGAACAATAAATGATGATACATTTAGACTGATATGGACAATATTTATTGAGCTACACATACAGAAGTAGTGTCTCTCAGTATGGTGTTGGGCGGCCATGTTTGCCTATGCAACATGCCAAACGTCTCAGCATGGAGTTGTTGGGGTTCCTAATGATGTCCTGTGATAATCCATCCCATGCAGCTTGAGTATTCTCTCACATAGTTTCTGACTCCAGGCTTTCTGGACGTGTGACACTTGACAACAAACCGTTCATCTCGGTGCTGATCACAGTGCCTCCACACACGGATTTGTTGGTTGTCTCCACCAAGACAAAAACGGGACTCGTCACTGAAGATGACCTGCTGCCATTCTGAGTCACTCCAAGACAGTCTGGCAAGACTCTGGTGAAGTTGACGTGGTGTTAAGGGCAGTGATCATATCGGTCTGTGTACATGTAGTCCTGCGTCGTGCAGCTGTCTACCAATGGTGCTAGCACTAACAGGATGACTCACGGAGGCCATCACTGCTCACTTAATGTCCACAATTGTTGGGTCAGTCAGGTACAGCGATAAAGCCCTCCTTGATTACGTCACATGCACGGCCGAGCATGAAACTTGAATCATTTGCATGTCTCACAATGTCAAACCTACCCACCAAGCTTCATTCCTGTCGGTTGATTCCTTCTGGGTGCAGCTATTTGTGCTATTTGTTCTTTTGACAATGAGAGTAAAATGCATGTCTTTTTAACCTGAAAACAAATTTCAACCAACTATAAATAAGCCTATAGATACAGATAAAGCAAAACAGCCACTGACTACAAGTTATTAATTTTTCAGAAGATAGTTATGAGGGAATTAGATACAAGATAACCCGCTAGATATAAGACAAGGAAGGCGAAAGTCAAAAGAAAATAAGTGAAAAAATAGGAGACTTCAAAAAAGTTCAAAAACGCTCAAAATATATAAAGAAAATGAGATGCCTAACAACTGTGCAGTAGACCACCAAAGCTAGTAGACCACCAAAACTGTCCTCATCAGATAAACAGCATTTATATCTTTGAGAGAAAGAGGAGAACATCAAGCTCTGCTCTTGCTTCAGATCTGAAAAACATCCACAAGTGTTTCTGTCCATCCTTCCACTGTGAGAGACACCTCAACGCTATGGAGGACTGAAAGGATGTGTAGCTGTTCAAGAAGCTCTTCACTGAGAAAGGAAGACAGACACATCCAACAAAGAAGCTGTTGGTGTTCTCAAAACAATAGAAACTGACCACCCCAGAGTCCAGAACCTCAACACCCCTGAATGTAGTTTGGGATTCAAGTGATTGTAAGTTGCCAAAATGCTAAACCAACTTCTCAGACTGAGCTTTGGAGGTGTGTCTGCAGATTTCTTTGGGAAACTGAAAGCGAGTCTCCTGAAAAGAATGAAAGCTGTAATGAAGGTAAAGAGTGGACACATGATATGTGTTGACATGAACAAACACGATAGTTTAGTTGTTGATGCTTCTGTTTTCTTTTCCATTGATGTAGTGGATTACTTAATGGCTGTTTTAATCGGAAGTGTTGTCTCGGAAGTGTTGTTAACTTTTTACACAGCACTGTCTGTCTGTCTACAGTTTTGACCTGCATTCTATATAGTGTAAGATTCTCACCCAGAGAGGACTCCCAGAACCAGGTTCAGCACAAAGAAGGAGCCGATAATAATGAGAGGAATGAAGTACATCCAGTTCCACGTGGGCCCCAGTGCATCATTAGTCTGAGGAGATAATGGACAACAGACACATTATCAGCCCCTGCCTGGAGAGTGTCTGGACAGTGATGGAAGGCCCAAACCAGAGCTAGTTCTGAGTCCATTAACATTGCCTAAATGATGTGATCTTATAATGTGTTCTGATGGACAAACACAGGATCTCTGTGCCGGCTATCCATTGCAGCACCAGAAAAATACCCAGCAATTCCTGCTTTAGTGATGAAGAAGAGTTGAAATTCAGTCTGATTACTGCAAAACCTCCACCCATCCGCCCACAGTGTTCCTGATGAACCTGCGTTGGTGTAGGCCTCCTTGCAATGTAATGGCCCTCTCTCCTCACATAAAAAAACATTTGCATCATTTGCCTTAACGTTAAAAAACTTCTATAGGTTTCTCAGCAAACAAATGTTCACCGGAGAATCTTGAGAACTACATATTCACATTAATTCAGAATTAAATTCAATCCATGCCATTGAAAACCGCTCAAAACCTTTTACTATAACAGTTAAATTATCATAACAGTAAAATTAAAATATAAATTCATTATAAGAGAGATCAAAGCTGTTCTTAAATACTCTATATAATACATATGCCCACACTCAATAATTAAATCTGTATTAAAGTGCTCATATAATGACAAATTTAAAAATATATTTAATTAATAACATTAAATATTAAATTAATTTAAATAATATAATATGTGAACATTGTTAAAGTTTCAAAATATATAGTTTACTACTTAGTTCATGTAGTCCATATAAAGAAACAAAGCTGAAAAAGGTCTATTTCGATTGTATTGTTGTTTTTGTAATGTCATGAAAACAAATGGAAGCCTGAACTGCTTTTTGAATGAGGTACAATACAGAGCAGCCAATCAGAACAGAGCGTATTTACACATATCAGTCTTAACGACACAGTAACAAGAACAGCCTACTTATTGTAAGGGATAAAGAGAGCTTGGAAAACGTGATGTATGTTCACGTTACATGTAAAAATGAATTTTGACTGTTTTCCAAACATAAAGTGAATCTCATAGGAAAAATAAAACACAAGAAAAATAAAGGATTTTGAACATAAACCGCTTAAGTAGACCCTAGAGGACAAATTTGTTGTCTGTGAACCGTAGGTTACAAATAATGAAAGAAGTATATGGTGATTGTTTTTGACAACAGATAAAAGTATTTATTGAATGTTGGTGCCGCTTATCATAAAGTATTTTAATGCTGTTAAACCATGTATGCTGACACTCAGCTTCATCTTGTGCCTGAGCCTGACAATACCATTTAACCCTTTATGGCATACATTGTATTTTTATAGAGAAACAAATATTTAACCCATATTTTTAGGAGCTCGGTCCTAGTTGATACATCACTTATAAAAATATGCTGCACCCCCCACACTAGAAATCGGTCCGTTGCCTCAAGGCAACAACGTGTTACAAGGGTACTAAAACATGGTTTTCTGTACATGAACATGAGGTGGAATTGGAAGAGAACAAGCAATTTATGTAAATTATTAGTACCAGCGTAGAGAACCACTCCTTTCGCATGACTGCCCTAGTATAAGTGGTCTAACTGTATAATGTTGCCATGAGGCAACAAATAAAAATGTTTTATTGAGCAAATGAAAAAAAAAAACTTTTTATATACTTTCTAATAGACCTTTTTACATCTTCATACACACAGAATCTTACATTTGTTAGTTAGTTGTTAGTTGAAAGAATTGCTCCACCCCCAGGTAAAATGTCAAACCCACTTCTACACCTCATTTAATTCTCTTGTGACATTATATTTAAAATAAAACAAAAAGAAAACATTTAAACTTGGTATAAATGGTATAATCACCAAAAATGTGGCTTGTTGCCTGAAGGCAACACCATGCCAAACAGGATTAGCCATAGTAAAACCACAATATCTGGTGACTTGTTGCTTTATTTTACAGGCTAATTTGAAAAAATCTAGAGATGATGTCTGTGGAGAATTTTTTTGGAAACATGTTTTAGTAATAAAAGATCCCTAATCATGTAGAAAACAGTTAGCAGGTTGAGAGGCTAATAAGGCTACGTGCATGTGGTGGATAAAGAATGATGTGAGCTTACATTGTAGAGCACAGCTGTCCAGCCCTCCATGGTGATGCACTGGAACACTGTGAGCACGGCAAAGAGGATGTTATCGAATTGGGTGATGCCATCGTTTGGCCCGATCCACGTCCCGTTGCAGTCGTACTTCTCCGGACACTTCCGCACTCCACAGGCAAACTCCACCTCTGATGAGTCCAGCGTTTCATTCTCTGACCAACACAATGAGATATAATTGTAACACGGACTTATGTAAATTTACCAGGTTTACCAAGTTTAGAGCAGTGTGCAAACATCTCAGGTCACCCGAGGACACAAAACTCATTAGCATATCCCCTCCTACTCAGCATAGAGAATTTCAGCCCCCCTATTATCATGACAAAATAATTAAATTAATATTGTACCATATAGTGCTGTGCCTTTAATGTATGTCCTCATCAGTAGTGTATTATTATACATTACTATCATTTTAAATGAGTCAATAGACAGGGATGACTCTGACCGAGGATATTGGGAAAGGGCAGGCAGGTGTGGTGCAGCTTGCCGCTGTAGAACTCCAGGCCGATGATGGCGAACATCAGGATGGCAAAGAAGAGGAGGAGGCCAATCTGTAGCAGCGGCACCATCGCTTTGATGATGGACTTCAAAACGATCTGCAAACCTGACACGTGACGTCAGAGGGGGGGTTACACACACACACAGTTCCAGACATCATTACTGTGAGGTTTACCACAACACAGTGTATGCAGTTGCATATCATCACTGTCCAAAGAAAGACAAGTATCCCCAAGATAGTCACTTTACAGTAGAGGGTAAAAACCTTCTATACCTTTACAGTAGGTCAGTATAAATGACAGGTTTATTTATCTGCACTACTGACATTTTATGGTATATCCTGTAGATCTGCACTCCTGGACACTCTAGACACTTCACTAAAATACCAGTTTATGCACATGTTTATTCAGTATTGTCATTATCTGCTGATACCTGCTGATACCTGCTGATACCTGCTGATACCTGCGCCCCTTGCACATTTTATTATTGCTCTGCCTTTTTATCTCCGGTATCTTAATGCGTGCTTTTACATATTTTCTGCTTGTCCTCTACAGTGATATTTGTATTTTTGTAGATAGATTTTTTATATATTCTTGCCTCATTGTAATACGTGAGATATATTTATCTGTAGCTGACGGTATTATTTATTTATAGTTAATCACTTTTGCTGAGCCGGTACTATCTATCTATCTATCTATCTAAAGAGATTTTATTAGAAGCAAATTTGGACCATTTCTATTGGTCAAATGATCATGAAGTTTTCACACAATGTAAAGGAGCTGAATAGCAAAAATAGATACTTGTATTTATTTTTGGACAGCAACAATATATTCTGAAATGTATATGGTATAACATTCATATTTACTTAAGATTAGTTAAGCATTATAACCATTGTTAATGTATTACTTCATGCTAACTAATGTATTACTTCATGTTAGATACTCCACACTTAATGTATTACCCATATTTTTTTGCATATGATCTACATACACATCTCAGGGGTTTGTTTCGAGCACCTACTGAACACGTAAAGTTCATTTGGAAGCATTGGGAGTGCAGACGTACCCCACAGGTGAACTGTAACAGACCAAGGGGTTTTAATAACTTTAATAATCGCTGCAATGTCTGGTAATTTGATGCAAACCCAACTAATTAGAAACATTCTATTTATAGTAAACCATATATTACATTTACGATATTTGGTCAATGCTCGTATCCTGAACAACTTATAATTTGATCATTTCTTACACAGGTAGATGAAGGTAGAGTTAGGAGTCTTGCCCAAGGACTCTTATTAGTATAGGGGAGAGTGCTCGCCCAGGTAGGGGATCATACCCCAGTCTACAACATGGAAGGCAGCGGTATAACCCACTGCACTATACCAACCACTATATTGTCAAGAATAAATACATAATAATAACAATATGCATCAACTTAAATACCATTAGTTCTTCAGGTTATTTTGTCTGGTAGATTTGTCTATGAAGCAGAAGAGCTTATATAAGCACAATAAAACTATATTACTAAACTATAACTCAAATATATTTTAGTAATATGACAGCTGCAGTAAGTTTTTTTTTAATCTGTTTTATACCATATAGCTGGAATAAGGGCTAAGAAACAAAAAGAAACATTCTATATTTGGTAAACCATATATTACACTTATGATATTTGGCAGATGCTCGTATCCTGAGCGACTTATAATATGATCATTTCTTACACACGTAGGTGAAGGTTAGGAGTTAGGTGTCTTGCCAAAGGAGTAGGGTATCGAACCCCAGTCTACAGCATGGTATAACCCACTGCACTATACCAAACACTTGTCAAGAATAAATACATAATAATAACATGCAATCATATGCATCAACTTAAAGACCATTAGTTCTTTAAGTTATCTTTAAGCTATTAGGCTGTGTTCAAAGACCAGACAATTTAAATTTGATTTATATTTTAGTAATATCACACCTGCAGTAATTTATTTGCAGTATCTGGTTTATACCATATAGCCGGAATAAGGGCTTCTCTCATTGAAAGTGCCTGATCTCAATTCTGTACCAAAATAACTGAATCAAATGGCTTTGTGTTGCACTGAATAATTTCCAAAGGAATCATTCTCAAATCTACCTCCCTAATATTCACGCCACCGCACCGTAACGAATTTGGAACTGAAATTAAAGGGCGGTCATTCGGCCGCTGATGAAGGCGGCTGGCTTATTAGGGAGATCAATGATAAGATATTCTAAGGCGGGCTATTTATAGGGCGCAGGATGTAATTGTTATTAATGAAAGAAACCGGGGAGTGAGCTGCTCTTTGGTTTGAGCTCCTCGCCGAGCTCCTCGACCGAGGACTTGCGAGACTAGTTGGAGCTACTCACTGGGGATTCCTGAGACTAGTTTGAGGGGCCTCAGCACTCGCACCGCTCTCAGAGTCCTCAGATCCACCGGGATGTTCATGTGAGCTCCAGCAGTGGCCAGAATCCTGCAGTCGGAACAATACATCACACACACACACACACACACATACGCACCCACACACACACATACTCATCACTGACCTAGTTCCAATTACCCCACCGCCTCCACCCCCCACCTCCACCGCCACCAAAACATAGAGCACCACAACCTATTATGTCTATAACAGACACAGACAGAGCCTTCAAATAGAAAGCCATACTCACATTACTGGCATTCATATGCTTATACAAGGCATGTGGGCTCAATAAGACAGGGGGAAGAGGATGAATACATAATTAGGCCAACACCAGGAGGATCAGGAGGAAAGAGAGGGAGAGAGAGAGAGAGAGAGAGAGAGAGAGAGAGAGAGTAGAGTAGAGTAGTTTGCAGTAGAATAACACTAACAAATGCACAGCATCATTTTGTCTCCCAGCCTGGTAATAACAGGTTAGAGCTAATTTAGGGGGGAAAGGAGCTCCATATGCTTAGCTTTCAATTATCAACGTTTCAGCCAAATGGCATTCATCACAAACATTTCAGTCACAAACCAGCGGAACGGCAGCCGAACTACGCTTCTACACTTTGTTGGAATACAGCTATTATGCATAAGGACGCCTAAATGTGTACACAAACATAACAAACAGTCCAAGAGACAGACAGTAACAGGAAAACAGATAGCAGTGATAACAGTAGAAAATGAGTGCGCTCACAGAGAGAGAGAGAGAGAGAGAGAGAGAGAGAGAGAGAGAGAGAAGAAAAGGACGTGCATGGAGGCGTAGAAGGGTGTTCAGCCTCCGAACAAAAGCAGTGTGACTGAATATGCACCAGTCTCAAGGTTATGAATCCAACTAGAACATCCAGTGGGTTTGTTCCTCTCTCTCTCTCTGTATCTGAGAGCACATATCGTTTATTATCTCCATGCTGGAAACAACAGGTTTACTTGTACGAACAGTTCTGAACAAAATACCTCAGACATCTAATGTAAACAGAGCACGCTGGATATTGCAAAAAGATGGAAACATCAACGCCCCGGTGCAGGGTAGTACTGGTAGTGGAATATCAGTAAAAGTTTGTGAATGGATATCCAGTTAACCACAAGAGAAAGACAACAGTAAAAAGAAAAGATTTTGGCTGAACTGTCAACAAACAAACAAGCAAACAAACAAACAAATAAATAAAAACAGCACAGATCAGGTCTGAAGCTGCTTTAGCTAGTCACCCAGCTTGGTCATGCTGGTTAACCGGCACACCAGCTTCCAGAACACAACATATGCTGTTTTTTGCATATCAGTCAAATGCAACCAAATCCTTGCAGCAATGTTTCAGCATCTTGTGTATCAACTGCTACTGCAGCAAAGGGGGGACAAACTCCCCGTTAGCTTTTACAAGCCCAAGATAACAAGCCCAGAAAGAGGTTTTACTTTTACTTTTTTAAACTTTGTTGCATGTTTATTATCATGAGTATCTGATATTTGAATCCTGCTTGTTTATAATATGAAGGCTAAAAGCAGAGAATTAGCACCAGGTCTGTGGGTAGTTTTGAAGTTGGATTAGTGGCTAAATGTGGATCATAGCTGGATCATCTGGCTCTAGTCAGTGAGATGGGGGTCTGATATCTGTCCTGATGCTTAAATCATGCTGCTTTTTTAACCCTTTGTTTATAATATAAAGGCTTAAAATATAGAGCTAATGTATCGGTACTGAATCGGTACCACTGGATTTCGGTTGGTTTTTGGAGCTGGATTACTGGCTGGTGGGTGGTCAGAGGTGGATGAAATCACTCTGGTCAGTGAGGGGAGGGTCTCCTGAGTGCTGTGATGTGTAAATAATGTTGCTGTTTTTAACCCTTTGTTATAAAACCAAGGCTAAAGGCAGAGAGCAGATAATGGGATTTTGGGTGTTTTTCTTAAAACGGATTACTCACTGATGTGGATGTCACAGCTCATGCTGGTTAGATAGGGCTGGTTCTGCTGAGTGTTCTGATACATGGACAATGTGTACCATGTCTATAGCTTAAACTTTTCAGAAGCTAGAAAGGCCAAAAGGCAGCCACGCAGAGATCAGGGGTCTTACACACCATGTCTTAAATGCACCAGCAAAAGGTCTGCGGTTCTGTGGCCAACACCACAAAAGCGGGCTTATCAGGTAAAAACTAATATTCAGCACAAATCAATTCACAACATTTACACAAGGTTTTTTCAGTAAGTTAAATCAGACCAGAGTATGGAGTTAATGAAATTGTTCAGTTTCTGCCTAGCAAAGTGGACCAAAGGACACTACTGGAGAACAGCCCACAAGCCCGGCTTCAGTACAATATCACATACACTCAGAAACGATTCCAAGTCTGAAACAATAGCCCCTTTTGGAAGAGCAGCGTTTGAGGGCAGAATAAGCCTGAAAAACCACAGGCAGTTCAGGTAAGGCTGAGTGGAGCAGTGCACAAGGACATGAGCTGAATTATTGCAGGATCCCTGCAAGGACAGAGGACTGACTGCCCTCTATTCACCGCCAGCACCAAGCTGTGCCCAAACAGCCCATAAATGATGATCACTATCACAGCAGTACAACAAGCAGTTCTCAATCTAATGGACTTCTAATTCTAATAAAATTCTAATTCTATTTTTAAGTTAGAATTTCAGTTTTAAGCTGTTATTGTAATTCTAATGAACCTTTATTTCTTAATTCTATTTCAGTTTTAATTCTACATTTACTGCAGTTCCCATTATATGTAATTTTGTGTAATTTTAATAAACTTCTGATGTTGTTGGAGTTTTCATTGTAATGGGGTTCTCCTTGTACTTGTTGTTTAAATTTGAATCCAACTAATTCTAATGAAATTCTAGCTTTTAGTTCTATATTTAACACAGGTCTTACTCCAAATAAGTAGTAATTCTAATTCCAATTAAATTTTAATTTGGTTTAAGTTGAGACTGTGTTCCAATAAGTACAAATTCGAATTCTACTTTTAGTTCTAATCGTAGTGTAGCTTTAATTCTAATATGGTACCCATTGCAATGAGAATTCTAATTCCACTTAAGTTCTAATTCTAATGGAGTTTGTGTTCCAATGAGGTTGAATTGACCTTTTCATAGGTTTTGATCTCTGTAATTCTGTAGGACCTCTCATTGTAATTCTAGCAGGGTTCTCAGTCTAATTAGTTCAAATTGACTCTTAATAGGGCTCTAATTCTAATCCTATTAGAGCTTCCGTTATAATTCTAATGGAGTTCTCATTCTAATTGAGTCCTGATTATAATGATGATCTAGTTCTAGTTCTAGTTCTAATAAAGTTTGTATCCAATTTGAGATCTAATTATACTTTTAAATGGACTTCCAATTCTGATGGAATTCTCATTCTAATACGTTTGAGGGTGCTTTCCCATCGACCTTGTTTGGTGTGGACCTATCAAACCTGTTCCTGAGTCTAGGCCATTTTGACAGATGTGAACATTCCACTTGTCTTTGGGTTTGCACCAAAGAACTCAACCATGGTCCACCAAAAACTATGGGTCTCGGTCCTCTTCCAAGAGAACCCTGGCTCAGTTTGTTGCTTGTGAAAATTGCTTTTTTCATGATGCTCCACACAACAACAAGGGAAATCAACGTCAAACCATGCTTCTCTTTCCTTCTAGCAGCACGTTGACGCTGTACGAGCTGCATAATCCGCCTGTTTTCTGCCGTGTTAATGGCTGACTTGCGACAGATGCTTGTATCGTTCCTGCAGTGTAAGCTGCTGTTTATAACAGCAGATGAGCCATAAAATAATACTGAAGCACAATTTTGGCACATGACATGGAACGTATTTTTTTGGCCACGCTTCAGAGACCTGATTGGTTACATTCAAATTGGCAAACCAATCATAAAGAAACAGATTCCCGGGTTTATTATCCATGATTGATTGTGATACACATGGAAGGTAAGCGCCTCTGTTTTCCTGCAACATTCATGACCAATAAATGAACACCCACATGCGTAATTTGGTGATCTTTAGCTGCTGCAGTGCAAAACCAAACCAACCAAACCAAATGAAACAGATACAGTGTTACAAAAACCCAAACTCTGGCTTTAGCAATCTCATTTAACTCTAAAGAAAGTCTCGCTTTAATGAGTTTGGTTCTAATAGAGTTCTTGTTCTATGGAATTCATACTGTAGAACAAGACATTTATTTATTTATTTATTTATTTATTAAACACACCAGCAGAAAAGGTACATAACAACACACTGAACCAGAGGTGCTGTAAATGTGGAGACCAGTCACTGGTTGAAATATGAAGGGGAGCAGTCGTAACACTGAACATCTGTTTACAGAGAAAATTCTAGAAAAGGAGCCAATCAGCTTGCCAGTTTGCTGGGAGCGGTCAACAATATCGTGGCCCTAGTGGGGAAAGCCCCACCCTTGTTGCACAGATCTGTGCAAGCACAGTAGCCAGAACAAGTCGGAAAGTCCTAGTTTTATGTGTTATTGAGCAAAACACTACAAAACATGAATGTGGTTTTGTATTTGAATTTAGGGCTGTACAATATATAACGTTTCAGCAAAGTCATTGCAATACGCGCATGTGCAATACTCGCAGGATGTGCAACGTTAAGGAAGACAAATTAAACAAAACATGCTACAAGCTTTTTTGCTGATTGACATAAATAAATAACTTGCACGGTTCCCGGACTCTGATTTAAGGTTTTTCAGATACACAGAGAAGAGAAGATCTGTGTCATCAGTATTTATGTAGCTGGTATAAGAGAACAGTAACTGTGCAATATCTCTCAGTTACTGTGCAATATATATCTGTGCAATTTACAAATGAAAAAAAAAATTGTATAGTTTATTTATTCTTTGTAATTTCTTATATTTTGTATTTCATATTCTGTATAACTTGCACTTTTGTCTACCTCTTGCTCTGTATCTGTTTACTGTATATTCTGCTGTAATGATGCAAATTNTGACAACAATATCTGGTCCTAGAATACTGTATCAACCAAATACCGCCTTCCCTTACTGTGGTTATGGCTGCTCGGTCAGTGGCTGTTGCTAATATGTCATATGTGCATGCTGCATTCTTTTTTGCACAACCCTGTATGTTTTGCCAGAAAGACTCAAAGTCAAGGCAAAAGTGATTATATTTTTAAATTATATTTTAATCTTTGATAAGGTTCACAATTTGAAGGATAACAATTCTTAGGGAATACAGGCATAGGCCCTGTCTTGGGCCCAGGTCTTGAAGCGTTCAGACCCTCGCAGATCCTGCCCAATATGGGTGGCTGGGGCGGAGCCTACTCCTGAACAGCAGGATCAGGACCAAACTGGTGTTGAGGGGAGGAAGGAGGAGATTGTTAAAACGTTGGCACCTGAAAGCAGTAGAACTGTAATGTAAGTTGAATCCTAGAACCCTAGTCTGTGATTGGCCAGACTAATGAATGAATAAGTGATGTAGCATTGTCTTCCTGGCAGAACCTGCGCTAAAGCTTTTATTTCTCAGTACCATGCACAGTACTCAGAACCCATTCCTATGTCCTGTTTTGTATTTATGGTACCTTTTTTGTATTTATTACACTGTATTGTCTGCACTGTGTATACTGTATTGTTTTCCACTTGGTGTTTTAGTGTTGCACCATGGTTTAGGAGGATCGTTGCTTTGTTTAACTGTGTACTTGTCTATAGCTGAAAGGCATATACCTTTAATGGGCAATCCACAACATTAAAGAACAAATAATCCCACCTCCAACGATCCTCCTGGCATGGCCGTCAGCATGGCCACATCTCACAAGCTTCTAGAGGCCACCACCAGCCCGTAGCAGATAATGTAGTTCTTATTCAAATACTAATAGACCATATTAGGTTGTTTGGTTGGCTGATAACTCAATTTACAATAAATTCAAGCATAACAGACAGTTAATTGCCAATAATAGTAAAATCTAGTTTCATTCGAGACTGTACCATCAAGTGTACCCAAGTATGTAAAGGGTTTCACTCATTGTTACATGTTCTAGAGAGTTCAATTAAATCATTACGTTGTTAATTGTGGTTATTATAAATGGTTCCAGCTGTCTCTCGAGGAAGTGGAAAATGACCTAGAATCATGAGTTCAGTCGGGTCAGGTTTGGGTCACATCTGCTTTCTGAATGTGCAATGGGAAATGAAATATATGCATGCTTCTTTATTAAACCCTGCAGTGGAATTTGTGCCTGTTAATATGTTCATGATTATATGAGAAACATTTGCCACACAAAGTCACCAACTTATCAACAGTGGAAGATCATTTGTTTACCTTGACATAACAGCTTTAAATTCATTTCGATGGCACACTGTGTCAGGTTAGACGCACGCCGAGGTAAAAGTCAAAGGGTTTTTGTTTAACAAAGTGACAAACAGGTTTAGCAGCAAGAACAAGACAAACATTACCAAAGGGCGAGGCTAGAGGCAATAACAGAGAGACAGGCAGGGCTCGAGAACCAGATAATCAAAATAAACCAGCAAACACAACAAGAGGGGAGTCCGAAAGAATAAACCAATAAACAAAAGGGAGGTCATAACCAGAGATAATAAACAAACCAGTACACTAAGCCAAAGGGGAGAATTCAAAAGAGAGGAAGTCAAGTAACAAAGAGGAGCCGAAACTAGAGAGAAACAGGAGTGAACTGCTCGGTACGCAAACAGAGTTTGGCAATAAATGTGGGAGTGTGACTGAGGGGTTTATGTACTGAGGGGGAAATGAGGTGCAGGTGAGAGCAATCAGAATTCGGGACATCTAGATCTGGAAAATGGAGTGTGATTGGTGATTTCGGGGCATGTGGCTGTGACGTTATCAGGGAGAGAACTCTGGGAGATGGAGTCCGGGAGTTCGGAGACGGCAGGGAAACCTGGAAGCGTGACACACTGATTTGTAATAAGGTGAATGGCATCTCTGTCATGGCCACTCTGGGCTCGGAATGCCTGCTATAGCCCTGTGTAACTTTGGAAGAATGGACACAAGCCCTCTTGTGAGAACTACGTAATGCTTTACAGAACTACATAACACACCAACAACTATGGATCTTCAGGTAGTTATAAGAGATTAGCCCAGAATTCCCAACCTGGACATCATGTTGGGGGGTTGTGCAAAACACCAAAGAAGACATTGTCAGTAGAAGCAAGGAGAAGAAAAAGAGAGAGTGACTGAGAGACCTTTCCATGGCCTTTACTCATTGGTGAGAGCTAAAAGAGATCAAATGGTGCGAAACAGTCTCACGGCTGACAGGAAAGCTTTAGCTTGAACCTGATCAATCAATGACTTGCACTTGTAACACTGGTTACGGGTAAGAAGAGTTTTTTGAAAGGCCTTGTGTGATGCTGTGGTCAATGCTGAAAAAAAAACAGCCTTAGAATTAAACAAGGACTGGAGATGTTCAGCATAGCACCATCAAAGACAACATCAGACGAAAAAGAACATCCCCACTGGAGCTAGACCAGAGGCTAGACCAGAGTAAATCTTAGACAGGCTTTTACTCGTTGAAAGATATAAAAGGATGCAAAACAACGAGACTCCTACAGCAGAGAGTTCGTCCCATTAGTTTGTGGTTATTTATGGAACATTATGACGTCGGCTGCAACCCTGACATCGGCTTTAACCCTGTCTCTGGACCCCAAAGGTCATCTAACCTCATGCCCGTTTCAGGTTAGCATGAAAAGATATAAATTCACCTCACAGCAAAACGTTTGGTCAATCACACACCGAATATGCCTTTAAAGTTTGAACCTCCTGTAATGAAATACTGTATTATTACTCAACGGTAATATGGTGGTCAGTGGTTCGTCCTCTTCGGACGTTGTGCCAAATTCTGACTCCATTTCAGAATCCGACTCCCTTTCACCTGCACACACTTCACACAGGCAAATGAACGCTACAGATTGAACGCCGACAGTTTCAGTTATTGACACATGGAAACAACCTCAAATCGTGAGTGTATTCTTAAAGCTTCTATATGCCTACGTGACGTGTGTGCACATGAAGGGGAGTCGGATTCTTCCGGGAGAAGCTCTATCCCTCAACTTGTCAGCAAATGCACATGTACAGCTGCCTGTGGGAGGAGCTTGCACTTATGACAATGGTACAAAAGTGAATTCAATATGAAATATGCTTTGCAGCTATAAAGGGACCCCAACGGCAAAAAATACAAATTCTTGCATGACACTGTTTCTAATAAGTCTCAGAGATCTAGCTGCATCAGTGCCTCCGTGGTTTATCCTATTGGAGCTCTGCATTAATTATGTAGGTTTACTGCTATCACACATTCCTGCTGACCCATCCTAAGAGCACCCTTCTTCTCAATTCAGGGAAATGAGCCAGCAACACCCGTTTCCCCGCAGATGTCCTCACACATACGCATGCACACCCTATAGCATGATGTCACATGTCTTCACACGCTCGCACACTACCGCGCAGAGAGGACAGAGAGGATGGTGGATCCCTCAGCGTTACAAGAAACGACTGAATTGAAATGAAACAGTGTTACTATATAAGTTACATTGCATTATGTATCATTACGGCTGTGTCTCTCAAATGTGACAAGCTCAGCCAAAGCATTCAGCCCACATTTCTCATGGCCATTTAGTGAGCTCTGCACAAGTCGCTATCCCCGGCATTTGCTGAAGGCTTTGGGCGAATTAAGGATAGCAGAGCGAACGTGCGAGCCGCCATTGTCTCTCCTGGTAACATCAGCCAACAACGCAGCCTCTCGTTCAGAACCCGAATGGGAAAACAGTGTACCTGACACGTCCAAGCCTCAATTCCTAACATGAACAGAATTTGCCCTCTCCCACACACATACACCTACACACCGCACAG
Organism: Semaprochilodus insignis; assembly: GCA_034552555.1. Lineage (NCBI taxonomy): Eukaryota > Metazoa > Chordata > Actinopteri > Characiformes > Prochilodontidae > Semaprochilodus > Semaprochilodus insignis. Next base: position 5,323,527 of record CM067482.1, on the reverse strand, counting down.
CAATGAGCTGTGAGAGGCCAAGGCAAAATCAGGAGGGAGGGAAAGGGAGGAGAGGGTGGGGGGTGGGGGGTGGTATGGTAATATCAACACCAAGTGGTGAATCATCAGCATAACTGTAGCAGATGCACCGTATTTGCTATATTTTGTACTCGAAGGATTGAGTTTTTTAATGCAGCATGAACATTTAACGGAGGCGCACTTCACGCGTGCCTTTCTAATGAGGGCTATCTTCAGACTAATTGGCCACCGCCACCACCGCCGCCGTCAAAAGGCTCCAGTTTTAGTCATTTCGCAGGCTCTGCACAAACAGTAGCACTCCATTTGCTCTTTAACGGTGCTTAGCACGGAGACGTTTTATTTATTTCAGCTGACTGCTGAACACTTACTCAGATTGGCAAAAAAATGACTCAGACTCTCGGTTCCAGCAGAGAAGTCAGTCAGCTCTTTCACTCATATCCTGCTATAGTCTTGGGAGAGACGCGAAGGATATGATAAACAAGGTATTTGAGAGATAGCGAGGTCATTGCTTTTATGTCTAAACCACGTAACACCTTTTTGTTCCTGTTTGTTTTATGCCATTTGAAAATGCCCCGTGCCCTTTACATTGTACAACAACTTAACGGCGAAGGGACCAAAATAACAGGTCCAAAAATACTTCAGAATAACCACTCAGCACATGAAGTTACATTGGGCCTGTCACAATTACTGAACAACTGCCTGCTGGCAATGATTTGAGCTGGTCGCAATTACTGATATTACATTGCTGTTGGTTTGAGGCGCATACACACAGTTAAATAAAGAAAGCAGAAAACTCATTTATTGAGACACGTCGTAAGTCTTATGACAACGAAGGCTGACACTTCAGGGCAGCACTGAGAGATGTTTGTATATTTCAGCTCAGTGTGTGGTAAGATGGGAACTAGTAAGTATCGCCGGCTAGCAGGTAAGAGATCTAATTAGCCAATCTGGCTAATTTAGGCCTTTAGTAGTTGCATACAATAAAGAAAAATACTGTTTAATTGCCAGTCATAGTATTTATATGACAATTAATTGTCATCTAAAATTTCAAAACTTCTTTATTAAACCCTGCAGTGGAATTTGTGGCTGTTAATATGTTCATGATTATTTGAGAAACATTTGCCACACAAAGTCACAGACTTATTTTTATAAACAAAAGCAACATTATGTAACAATTTGAGCTTCAAATAACAGCTTTAAGTTCATTTTGATGGCACACTGTCTTGTAATAAGGAGAATGGCATCTCTGTCATCGTCACTCCGGGCTCGGAATGCCTGCTATAGCCCTATGTAAGTTTGGAGGAGTGGACACAAGACCTGGACATTGTGGTGGAGGTTGTGCAAAACACCAAAGAAGACATAGTCAGAGGAAGCAAGGAAGAGAAAAAGAAGGAGTGACAGAGGGATCAGAGTAAATCTCAGACTGGCTTTCACTCATTGGTGAGATCCTAAAAGAGATAAAATGGTCCAAGACAGGCTCATGGCTTACAGGAAAGCTTGAGCTTGGACCTGATTGATGAATAACTTGCTTGGCCCATGTTATTGTCCTGGTTACAGAAGGTTTTCACAGCCAGTAGAGTTTTTTGACAGGCCTTTGTGTGCTGATGTAAAGCAGAAAACATTTATTGAGACACATCGTAGGTCTTACGACAACAAAGGCTCACATTTCAGGCTTTTAAACACCTTTAGAGAGAATCCCAGAGTGATGTTTGTTTATTTCAGCTCAGTGTGGGGTAATTATCGACGGCTAGGAAGTAAGACATCTAATCAGCCAATTTAACTACATTAGGCCTTAATAGTTGCACGCAATAAACAAATAAATACAATTAAATTGCCTGTCATAGTATTTATATGACAATTAACTGTCATCTAAAATTTCATGACTCTGACAAGCCTAACATACAGCTTTTATTTTTGCTTCTCCTAGTTTACATTGGACCCGCCTCCCTTACTTTCAGTTCAGGCAATACTCCCGAGGCAGAAATGTCCAGTCAGACAAGATCGGGTGTCTTTGCATGGAGAGACCTACAAACTCCAAACTAGCAATGTTAGGCTCCTGCATATGGCAATATCCACAATATGCCAATATTCATTTTCCCAAAGGGTGGGATTTTACCTGTAAACCAGGTTCTGAGCTTTCCCATTTATTTTTGAACCTATGAGGCAGGATTTGTGCTAACAGACTAAATACAGTCTGTTAGCACAAATCCTCACAGAACAGAACATGGTAACACTTTCGATGAATCAGGTCTCCATAGTGCATTGTAAGTGCATTTATAAAGATCTATAAATCATTCATAATGCTTTATAACACTTGACATAAGCCTTTGCAACTGCACATAGATGTTCATAACCACACACTGTTAGATAGGCAGTTATAAAACTGCTTTCACTTTGAAGATACCGATGAACGTCAGAGAGTATGTTAGGGTTTAGGAATCACTGTATATAGATATTATAACATATTATGCCACTTTGTACTATGAAGCTTCATACTGTGGTGTTCTAACAGTTTATGTACATGATTATGACTATTTATGTTCAGATACAAAGGCTTACGTCAAGTATTATGAATGCTTTATAGATCTTTATGAATGCTCTCATAATGCGTTATGGATACCTGATTCATAGAAAGTGTTAAACATTACATTATAATGTTTCTTGCTATTAAAGAGGACACACAGCTTTAATAAGGTCTGTAGTCGGCCACAGCCACTCCATACACTAGCAAGGCCTATGGCTAATAGCTTGCTCTACACTCAGCTCATGTCTGCACACTCTTGCTTCCAGCTCTCCACTGCTATAGCACTTTCTCTTATCAGATGCAACCCAGGCAGACTACCGACAGCAGGCTAGCAGTGCCTTCACATTATGAGTCCTTGGTCAGAATAAAGCCAGAGAATAGCAGCAGTAGAACTATACCCAGAATAAACATGCACCACCTGCTGAACATGCTATACACTATGAACCATTTCACTATTCACGAACAAATTTGCAGAGGGTTCAGTGCAGACATGCATGTTTGAGAACTGACCAAATATGAATGTAGGCCAGTTTGAATGTAGGCCAAATAATAAAAAAAGGGATTCTGGAAACCATTTTACATTAATCAAACCAGGGAAGTGTTTTAGCTTCTGAGCATCAAGGAGGTTTGAGCGACAGGGGATGAGTTACCTTTTCAGATGAGCTAATGCTAAAGCTAACACTAACTATTTGGTGAAACACTGGATACTGAGAAGTACATCTTGCACAAGAGCTGTTTTAGATTAAATCATTACACACATACAGGGGTTGGACAATGAAACTGAAACACCTGTCATTTTAGTGTGGGAGGTTTCATGGCTAAATTGGACCAGCCTGGTGGCCAATCTTCATTAATTGCACATTGCACCAGTAAGAGCAGAGTGTGAAGCTTCAATTAGCAGGTAAGAGCACAGTTTTACAGTTTTGCTCAAAATATTGCAATGCACACAACACTATGGGTGACATACCAGAGTTCAAAAGAGGACAAATTGTTGGTGCACGTCTTGCTGGCGCATCTGTGACCAAGACAGCAAGTCTTTGTGATGTATCAAGAGCCACGGTATCCAGGGTAATGTCAGCATACCACCAAGAAGGACGTTTTCCTCCACCAGCATCACGTAGTGACCTGGCCACTATCCTGCAAGAAGAATGGCTTAAAATCCCTCTGACCACTGTGCAGGACTTGTATATGTCATTCCCAAGACGAACTGACGCTGTATTGTAACTGTTAACAGCAAGGGTACGAAAGGCTAATTTAGCTGAGTGACTGATCTTAATTGTGTGCTGTAACATTATTTATCAGTAGACATCATCATAAAATAAGCCCTAGTACATACAGCAAGCCAGATAAACTTTTAATCCAACTTAAAGACTATTGGTGGTTAAGTCTGTGAGCTGCAAGTTTGGTTTTCAATACAGTTTAATCGAAACATTTTTCAGTTTCAGGAATGAAATAAAACCAATACCATCCTCCAGATAATCAGCATAGAGTGTATCTGAATTATACATTCCTTGGTAATACCATCTCTCTAATAATGAGCCTAATTCTGTATTTAAGACTAATTTGCTGCCTCCACCATTCTCACTGCAGGGTTTCAGCTCTTAGAGATGACAGTGATTGGCTGGGATGATTGTATTATTTGTACACCATTAAAACCTCACTTGATGCTAATAGATGCTAATAAACTGGCGTAGTTGCAGTGATGGTCATGTAGAACTGGTTTCCTGTGATAAGATACCAAAACTTACAGTCAGCCAAATGATCATAGGTCAAATAACCAGTTTGTTGCTGTCCAATGAAAAAAAATTTACACATCTTCATCTTGTGCACCATTTGATCATTGAAGAAAGTTTAATTAAAGTTCCATTGACTTACATTAAAGTTAAATAAGGTCTTCTGCAAAGTTGCAATTGTGGGGATACTTTTTTGGGGGTACTTTTTGGTGAAGTATTTTCAGATGACTTTGTGGATCCAGTCAGGATATCAGCGCTGAATGGACAGAGCTAGTCACTATGTCTTTAAAGGAAATTCTATCTTTATATTATTTTAACATTTTCCACAAAAAAACTGCTGTTTCTGTTTTCTGTTTTATGGAAATCCACCAAAGAAGCATTTAAGGACAACTATAGCAAATACAGTACCGTGTAAAAGTCAGGGATCACTGTGTTTGATTTCATTTGTATTCAATTTCTTCATTAAGATCTTCAGAAAATCAATTTAACAGAAATGATTTAACAGAAAATCAACCAGAGGCCTCAAAAACTGCACATAATTTCAGTTCTTTTCAGAAGAACAGACAGTCTGGTTTGGAAATGAAACTGATCAGGGCCGGTCCCTGACTTTTGCACAGCACTATGTAATTCCTCAAATGTCAGTGGGTTAATTTAATGAGAATATGAGCCGCTCACCGGCAACAGGAGATAGCAACAGCATAGCCGGAGTGTCTGTGCAGACTTTGCCCTCATTCCAGGCTCTCCCTGACGTACTGTCATGCACTAAATATTCTAGAACCGACCTTGCTGAAAAACCTCTCGCGAAGCCCAGCACACCTTTTAGCTCTCAGAGCCAAACTTGACTAATTTAAGAACAGTTTTGAAGCAGGCTTAGCTGTTTTTAGCACCTTATCAGCCGCACACTCTCCAATAGGAAAAGCATAAAGAAGAAGAATTGCTCAGTCCACCCAAGGGAAGCCCAAGCCACCACCAGGGGAGCACTTAAGCAAACGCGAGTTGTAACAATAAAAGGCCATTATCTTGAGATCAGCCGCACGGTATACCGGAATGTGAAGTTTCTTCGCACGCGTTCCCCTCAGACCTCAGAGCGAGAAACTATCAAATTAGCTCTGCGTCTCTGCAGATTTGCTTGCAGCGATTCATTAATTCCAGATGAAATGACAGCCGCGAGCTGTGGCCCACTGGCCTTGTTTCCAGTCCCAGCTGACTGGAGTGACACATGTGTAGTTTTCTTTTAAGTCTGACTTACTTTTACTGTGTCGAAGGAGGGCGAACGTGTGGTAGAAGAAAGTGTGTCAAGCTGCATATGGGGGAAATTGGGTTAGATTTCAAAGCTGAAGGATCATGCAAATAAGGGGGCAAATGTGAAATTAGAGACAAGGGCCCTATAAGGAAGGGACAAGTGGACACCTGCAGCGCCCAGCACTGAACTGTTGTAACACTTTGCCTTGTGCTAAAATGATACTGTTCAGACACTTGTAGCTTAGGCAGAGAATATATACACAAGCCTGTAAAAGAGCGAGCTTCAAATAATTCAGTTACTACTACCAATGATTCAGTAGCCACCACAAATAAATCAGTAATTACTACACGTGATTCTGTAACTGCTACTAATGATTCAGTAGCTACTACAAATGATTCAGTAACTACTACAAATGATTCAGTAGCTACTATTAATGATTCGGTCACTACTACAAATAATTCAGTTACTACTACCAATGATTCAGTAGCTACTACACATGATTCAGTCACTACTACAAATAATTCAGTTACTACTACCAATGATTCAGTAGCTACTACACATGATTCAATACCTACTACACATGATTCAGTAACTACTATAAATTATTAGCTAACTACTACACATGATTCAGTAACTACTATAAATTATTAGCTAACTACTACACATGATTCAGTAACTACTATAAATTATTAGCTAACTACTACACATGATTCAGTAACTACTATAAATTATTAGCTAACTACTACACATGATTCATTAACTACT
>CM067482.1:5269597-5317218 GCA_034552555.1 Semaprochilodus insignis | reverse complement strand
TAACTACTGCACATGGTTCAGTAACTACCACAAACGAGTCAGTTACTACTACAAATGATTCAGTAGCTACTACAAATGATTCAGTAACTACTACAAATAATTCAGTAGCTACTACAAATGATTTAGTAGCTAGTGCTAATGATTCAGTAACTACTATCAACTATTAGCTAACTACTATACATGATTCAGTAGCTACTACAAATGATTCAGTAACTACTATAAATTATTAGCTAATTACTACACAAGATTCAGTAACTACTACACATGGTTCAGTAACCACTGCACATGGTTCAGTAACTACTACAAACGAGTCAGTTACTACTACAAATGATTCAGTAACTACTACACAGGATTCCATTTATTAACTTCTATAAATTATTAGGTAACAACTATACATGATTCAGAAACTAGCACACAGGATTCAGTAGTTACTGCAAATAACTCACTTACTATAGCAAATGATTCAAAAGCCACTTCAAATAACTCAGTTACTACTACAAACTATTAAGTAGCTACTACAAATTATTTAGCAAGTTCTACAAATGACTCATTATGTACTACAAATGCATTCACTACATACTACAAATGATTCAGTAACTACTACACAGGGTCCCCTAAATATGAAAACAAACTAGTAATTTTTAAAAATGTACTACAGTAGTAACTACTACAAATGATTCAGTAACTACTACAAATGATTCAGTAATCACTACAAATGATTCAGTAATCACTACAAATGATTCAGTAATCACTACAAATGATTCTATTCTAAACTATTCAGTAACATTTTAATGACTATGACATCACAAAAGCTCCACTTTTAGTTCTCTAAAGAACAATGTACGCTAAACATTCTAAAACTGTCATATATAATAATAAACAGAAAATGCAGATTGTAGATCTTTCCATAACAAAAACACAGAACAAAGTGAGAGTATAATTAATTGTGTTCAAAACAGCCCAAACTATCTTTTCCTTCATGTTAGACAAATGACTGACTAGAGGCATCCTCGCTATTCCTTGGTCAGCTGTGGATGATATGAGTTGACTTTTTTTAATGTATATACGTAGTTTAAAATCAAAAGCACATCACAAAAGCCCATTGTGAGGAGTGTTATGTAGCAAACAATAGAAAGAAGCATGCCTGACAGAGAAAAGGCGTCATCTGAACGCTCCCCTGTAGAACCAAAAGTGGTTATTCTATGGCATTATGCAAAGAATCGTTTTGGCACCTTCATTTTTTAAAAGTGTGCAAGGGAAAATAATAAACGGCACTTCCAAACTGCATTATACCAACAGAGTGGCTTCAGACCCACAGTCAGAATTTTGGCAGAGCCTCGCTTCATCTCGTCTGCTGCACGTCTGACATGACTAGACCTTTGCCAAAATTCTGTTTGGAAGGCAGCAGCCTCTCTTTCATATCAGCACTGGCTAACCCTGAGCAGTTTGCAAGCTAAATTACATTAAAATGAGTCTTCATAAATCTGCTAATCCGTAAACATACATAAAATGGGCCTACCATGAACCCAATGGAGCTCAAGCGAAACCTTAGATAAATAGCTCTATCATGAAATCTGTTTGATGTCAAACGTTGAACAAACCATCATTTTCATAACAGACCCATAAAGCTCAGTGTAATAATTCCATTCCAAAATGTCCAGATTGGGCTTTTAAAGTTTGCTTCCCTGATTCAGTGATTCCTTGATAGCACCCACCTCCACACTGCCACTAACACTGCAATGGCCCCATATGTGGAGAGTTCCCTCAGCCTGCCCTGCCAATGCCAGCTGTCATTCTCTTCTACTTGAAGCCTCCATCAAATAAGGAATTTGAACTGCTGCTGATTTATTGAATCAATAATTATCAGTTCTTTATCCACATTCTATAAAACACTACTGAAACGAAGGCAAGCAACTACCCGGCATTTTACACGCATATTCAACTCCTCCAATTATGGAAATGATCTGATGTGTTAAGGAAACCCAAAAGACTTTGATAATCCTTAGAAGTCAGCTGAAACATTTCCAATTCATAAAGCACAAGGAATGCAAATTGCTGCATCTGCCACCTCAGCTCCGTATAAAAGCTTACTGCCTTTACAGCTTACTGCTTTTAGGCTAATTACATAGCATATAATAATTATAAGAATATTCAGTTTGAGGGCACATGGTCCTGTCTCACAGAGCAAGCTCAACTTAGACAGAGTTCCTGACCCAATAAAGGACTGAAGGGGACTGGACTCTGTCAGTAGCCTGTCCCTGTTTAGTAAGAAACTTGGCCCTAACTGATCCAAAAAATGTTTATCCAAAATTGAAAATTCAACCTGCCTTACAACGGGTTAAGCCTGCAGCACACGTTTACACGGTAAAGTGGACCAAGGGATAAAATACATGGGGTCCGACACCCTCTAATTAACCTTTTGGACCCCCTGAATGTCTCAGAATCAAGTTAATCTGGGTAATCCCCAAATACAAAGTTATAGGGAAAACACAGATTTAGAGAAAGATCATTGTTTGGGCCTTTACAGCCTAGCCATTGTACCTATGGGGTACCCTGGGATACTTTTGAAATATGCCATAGCTTAAAAAAGCATCAGCACCACTATTTCAAGAGAGTCAGCAGCCTACCAATGCTGGAGTAGCCGTCCAGTACCACCAGGGGTGATGTAGACCGTCATTTACAGAATCTTAGACTGAACTAAGCTTAAGTTAACTGTTACACTTAACATTTCCATGGTTCTCCAATGCATCTTCAATGAACACTTGATTCTGATTGAATCTGACAACTTCTGAAGGTGGTTTGAGAAATCGAATCCCAATGTGTAATCGAGACACATTGTGCCCTGTTTACACCAGTCCTGTACCTAGCACTGTCCACTTAAGATCAGGATAAATAAGTTCAATCAATAAAAAGTGAATGATGGCTGCAATGCTCAACCCAAAGGAATCCTAAGCTGAAAAGAAGCACCTCAGTAGGTAGAGAGGAGTGCTCACACACAGCACACTCCATAACTCAGTAACCAGATACCCCATTCTAATGTTAATTCCGCTACTTTAAGGTTCACCCATTGGTGAAACAGGCATTCAGTTGCCCACATGCTTGTATAATCCTCATAGAAAAGCACCGACCAATAGAATGGGATGTTCTGGACGGACATGAGCCAAAAGTCACAATGCCCAACGCCTTGCATCGGCTAGAGGACTATAAAGCCCACCAGCATTGTGCTGTGGAGTAGTGGGGTAACGGAGATCCCCTGAACACCTTTGAGGTGAGCTGGAGTGATCTAGAACTAACCATCCAACATCAGTATCTGACTTCACCAATGCTCCTGCAGCTAAATGCAATCAAATCCCCACAGCAATGTTACAACATCTGATGTAAAGCTTTTCCAGAAGAATCGAGGCTGTTACTGAAGCAGAGGAGGAACTAACTCCCTAACTACTGAGAGTCGTACAAGGAACAGGTCTACACCAATCAAATACTGAGGACAAATACCGGTAAGACTGTAGTCACTCTGGCTCATATATCCATGGTGGTTGCACTTATAAGATGGCACGTGAGAGTATGCTGACGAGGGTTACAGTTATGAGCTTAGGTGCTGTTGTGCCATTACTTTACAACTTCTAAGCTGCTTGTCCTTCTCGGTCACACAGGGGGGTTGTGCTGTAGCCTATACCAGCGCTCAGTGGGAAGAAGGCAGGAAACACCCTGGACAGGCCGCCAGTCCATCGCAGGGCAGATACACAGATGAACACAGTCACACCTAGGGGGCAATGCAGCATCTCCAATTCACCTGGCTGCATGTCTTCAGATTGTGGGAGGAAACCCACACAGACACAGGGAGAACATGCAAACTCCACACAGAAGGGAACCTGGATTCTCCAGCCGGGAACCGAACCCAGGCCAGAGCGCTACACACAGTGTCCTCGTGCCAAAGGCCCCAGGACTCCCCAGCCAGGAATCGAACCCAGGCCCTTCTTGCTGTGAGGCAACAGCGCTACCCACTGTGCCACCATGCTGAAGGACCCAGGATTCCCCAGCCGGGTATCGAACCCAGGCCCTTCTTGCTGTGAGGCAACAGCGCTATCCACTGTGCCACCATGCTGAAGGACCCAGGATTCCCCAGCCAGGAATCGAACCCAGGTCCTTCTTGCTGTGAGGCAGCAGCGCTACCCACTGTGCCACCTTGCTGAAGGACCCAGGATTCCCCAGCCAGGAATCGAACTCAGGCCCTGCTTGCTGTGAGGCAGCAGTGCTACCCACTGTGCCACCCTGCTGAAGGACCCAGGATTCCCCAGCCAGGAATCGAACCCAGGCCCTGCTTGCTGTGAGGCAGCAGTGCTACCCACTGTGCCACTATGCTGAAGGACCCAGGATTCCCCAGCCGGGAATCGAACCTAGGCCCTTCTTGCTGTGAGGCAACAGCACTACCCACTGTGCCACCATATTGAATGACCCAGGATTCCCCAGTCGGGAATCAAACCCAGGCCCTTCTTGCTGTGAGGCAACAGCGCTACCCACTGTGCAACCATGCTGAAGGACCCAGGATTCCCCAGCCGGGAATCGAACCCAGGCCCTTCTTACTGTGAGGCAACAGCGCTACCCACTGTGCCACCATATTGAATGACCCAGGATTCCCCAGCCGGGAATCGAACCCAGGCCCTTCTTGCTGTGAGGCAACAGCGCTACCCACTGTGCCACCATGCTGAATGACCCAGGATTCCCCAGCCAGGAATCGAACCCAGGCCCTTCTTGCTGTGAGGCGACAGCGCTACCCACTGTGCCACCATGCTGAAGGACCCAGGATTCCCCAGCCGGGAATCGAACCCAGGCCCTGCTTGCTGTGAGGCAGCAGTGCTACCCACTGTGCCACCATGGCAAAAAACAGTTTTCCAATTTATAGCAATTAGAACAAGAACAGAACATAACGTGACTGTAGGGTGACCTGGTCAGCTGACAACATAGCCTAACAAGTAATATGCATAGACAGACCTTAAGATCAAAACTTTACCTACAGTGAAATTGCAACATATACGATAAATGGCCCTTTAAAAGCTTCAGCTCTTTATATTTAGTCTAGAATTTGTAGATGTGCACATTCTTAACACACAGAATTCCCAAATGACAAAAAACACATGCAATATGTTCTAACTGGTCAAACTGCATCACATGTCCAGAAACCTGATTTGAAATCACATACAAACGTGACTTCTCCATTCCACCTGCAGAAAATCTGCCCTGCTTGAATCAGTTTTGCAGAAAAACTTGATTTGAGCTGCCTGTCTGAATAAAACCTCACTTCTCCTCCGCTCCTAACCGAGCTGCATACCCGTGGAGCTGTGGGAAAGTAATGAAGTGAGGATGAGGATGGTAGCTGCTGTGGCTGTGCAGAAAATTCAGAAATAACAAGAAACTTCCAGCTAGTTAAAGTCAGAAATCCCCCCGGTCAGAAATCAGGACGGCTGGCAGCTCTGAGTACACTAACAACCTTCAAATAACGCCCCCGCCGAAACAATAACACACAACCAGGTGACAGTGTTGTTTGTTGCCAGTTACTAACTAGGGTTATGGGAAGGACAGCAGGGAGAAACTTTTGGGCGGGAAAATGGAGAAAGATCATAAGCCACTTGAAGCAGGTCTTCCATGCAAAACCCACAGTGCGTGACAGTAAACAGCAAATCAACAAACTCTTAGAAGCACCAGTAGTTCTCACTCAGTGTGAAGCACAGGTAAAACCCTGCTCCTGCTTTTAGAAACCTTGATCAGGCTGAGATAAAGAAAGTGACTGCATTATCCAAGAACCTTCCTGGTAATGATCCAGCCTTATTCAGAGCTACAGCAGCTTGGTCTGTCGCATGGATACCGGCAGAGCTCTCTGATGATGTCGCTTTTATATAAGCCGATCGAAAAAGGCGAGGAAGGGAGGGCAGGGTGCTGTGGGTGTTGGGGTGAGGCGGTGAAGTCAAACTGCTGAGCGTTTCTTTACAGCCAAGCTTGCATTTATCAGCGGAAGAAACATCTCTCTATGAGCGGAGGAATATTTACTTGGCACGGTTCCTGTGACAAGATATCAGAAGTTCATCTCCAAACCAAAAGCCCTGCTTGGAATCGCTGCTATATGCATTCCACTGATTCAAAAGTGCACTTCTTTTCCGTCTGAAAACAAGGAATATTACATCAACACAACTGATGGCTTGTAAAATAACGCCTTGCGAAAGCGAAACCAGCGAAACCAGCAAATGACCAGGCTAAATCAGCAGCACACCAGCACTAGGCCTGCACTAACCAGCATAGACAAGCACTGAATGCGTGTTGCTTTGGTGTTGGACTAGCTGATCACACACTATGGTAATGCTGGTTGACCATATCAGCATAAAAACACAACACATGCTGGTTTTACTGGTGACCAGCATATTAGCTTTCATTGCTGTTGACCAGTATACCAGCATCCCAAACTCAAAATATGCTGGTTTTGCTGGTGACCAGCATATTGACCACCATTGCTGCCGACCAGTAAACCAGAATCCAAGACACAACATATACTGGTTTTACTGGTGACCAACATACCAGCATTCGAAATACAACATATACCGGTTTTACTGGTGACCAGCATATTACCTAACTTTGCTGTTGACCAGCATACCAGCACCCAAAACACAGCATATATTGGTTTGACTGGTGACCAAGATATTAACTTCCATTGCTGCCGACCAGTACACCTGCATCCAAAATACAACATGTGCTGGTTTTACTGGTGACCAGCATATTACCTAACTTTGCTGCTGACCAGAAGACCAGCATCTAGAACACAACATATGCTGGTTTTGCTGGTGACCAGCATATTAACTTCCACTAGCATTATCTATATAATTAGCTCTAGCATTAGCTCAGCCAAATCATGTTTGACAGCATGGACATGTGCTCCTCCTTTGTACTACTGTACTTTTCGGAATGTTAGCACAAGCTCTATGAAGGCCACCGCGTGACCTGAGCTAAGAGTTTGACAACACTGCAACAGTAACAAAGCGAGGAGGGTTCGATGTTTGCAAGAGGTCAAGCATTGCATAAGATAAGTGCACTAATAAAACTGTGTTTATGTAATATATATTTTAACTGTGTGGAAATGATAAACACTCGAATCAAATAAATTCAGCATGGCTTTATTGCTTTCAATTGTTGTTTTCCAGAGTTCTGAACTTTTTCCCAAGGTACGAGGTGGGAATGCATGAAAGGAATCCACTCCACTGTGAGCCAAATACCACTTACCCGCTCAGCACAACGATAAAATCCATGACGTTCCAGCCATTCCTCAGGTAGGAGCCCTTATGGAAAACAAACCCCAGGGCCACCAGCTTGATGCCGGCTTCAAAACAGAAGATTCCGATGAAGTAGGGCTCTGTCTTCTCCTGTTGGGGTGTGAATAAACAAACATAAATAAACAAACAAACAAGAGGAAATGCTGTCAGGTTCCATTTAGCATATGATATCTAACGTATCTAGGTGCTTTGAGGGTTTGTTCTTGTGTTCATGATGTGTTTCTAAGCCTTCATTAAAACAGCAGTATAGTTAGAGGCTAATGTCACTGACAGTGAATGCAAACAAACAACCAGGCAATTCCAGTTATGCTATAGACATCATGCTAACTGGTGGCTAGCTTCCACTCGCTTGCTTGACCATGCTTGAATATGGTTCAGTCACGGAGGGGACTTAGATGATCATGTATATCAGGCTTAATTTCCTCTTATAGTGGTACAGAAGTGGTCTCTAAAGCAAGGCTTCCTGGTTTAAAGGCTAAGTAAACCCCCTTCTGATGATGTGTCCTGAAGGTGGAAGTACATTTTGAAAGACTACAGGTGCTGTAAGAGATGGATTTCATGGTTTTCATAGGAACCCCAGTAAGAGGACCATTACAGTGATCAACTCTGCTGTAACAAACACATGAATGAGTTTCTCTGCGTCTCTCTGAGATCAAAAAAACTGTAGAGATATACCTCAAATGATGGAAAGCTACTTTAGTGACCGTGTTTAGATGCTCAGAGCTCTGAAAGTCTAAGATCACATCCAGGTTTAATATTCGTAGCTAAAGTAATCGAGTCTGTCATAAAGCATTGAGCAGAGTTTTAGTCCTGAGAATCAGCATTTCGGTTCTTTTGATTTAGTGGTAGAAAATTCTGTGACATCCACTGATAGATATCTGAGGCACAGCTTCTGTCTCTGTCTACCGAGTGTAGATCATCAGAAGGAATGGAAATGTACAATGGCATGTCACAGGCTTGTTTCCCTTAAAAAGGGGCATGGTTATGAGAGCCTACACTGAATAATGATTTAGTGCCGATCTGACGTATCGAGTTAGTAGCCTGATGCCGTATTGTCCACTAGCTACAATAAAACATTTCCATTCTCCTGGCGGAATGGACTACTAAGGGGCCTGAAGAAAGAGGTTAAAGGGCCCATATCCTGGAAGCCACATCCTTTCCTTGCATTTGTGAAATAAAAGAGTTTGATGTAGTGTTTAAAACGCTGTTAAAGTCTCAAAACATTCCAGATGGACTGCAAAATAATCAGCAAAAACAGCCTGTTTTGAATTCAGTGTTGTCATGAAAAATTAATGCATTTACATACACTATATTGCCAAAAGTATTGGCTCATCTGCCGTCACATGGATATCAACTTGAGTGACATCCCGTTCTTAGTCCATAGGCTATAACAGCTTCAACTCTTCTGGGAAGGCTTTCCACAAGGTTTAGGAATGTGTTTATGGGAATTTGTGAGGTCGGACACTGATGTTGGACGAGAAGGCCTGGCTCACAGTCTCGCTCTAATTCATCCCAAAGGTGTTCTTTCGGGTTGAGCTCAGGACTCTGTGCAGGCCAGTCAAGTTCTTCCACTAAACTCGCTCATCTATGTCTTTATGGACCTTGCTTTGTGCACTGGTGCGTAGTCATGTTGGAACAGGAAGGGGCCATCCCCCTCACCTGTCCCTAGTTTGTAGCTCCGCCCCTTCCCAGGTGTTCCTTGTTAGCCTTTGTTCACTTATACTCCCTGTTGTCCCCTGTGTTCTTTCTTGGTGTTTTGTCTCCATGTCGGTCGTTTGTCCTCATGTCTGTTGTTTTTGTAACCTGGTTGACCCCTCGTGACAGTCATTTAGAAACTGTCCAGTCCGCTAGTCATAGAGGCCAGGACTCTGTGCAGGCCAGTCAAGTTCTTCCACTAAACTCGCTCATCCATGTCTTTATGGACCTTGCTTTGTGCACTGGTGCGTAGTCATGTTGGAACAGGAAGGGGCCGTCCCCAAACTGTTCCCACAAAGTTGAAATTCACTGAGCTCCTGAGAGCGACCCATTCTTTCGCCTAGGTGCTTGGTTTTATACACCTGTGGCCATGAAAGTGTTTGGAACACCTGAATTCAATGATTTGGAAGGGTGAGTGAATACTTTTGGCAGTATAGTGTATATCACATCAGCTTTCGGCAGTTTAGGCCATCCCGAACATGCTGATGTTATAAAGAGTCTTTCAGCCTGGATCCCTTTATTTAAATGAGGTACAATACAGGGCAGTCCATGACAGCATGGCTTATTTACATATATCAGTCTTAAAGGTACAGTACCAAAAAAACCAGCCTGTTTAAATCTGAGGGAAAAAGAGAGGTTAGAATATAATCATGTACAAAGGGATTATGACACAGATGTCATAAGTGCACTTGGAATTTGGAATAGGGTCCCTTTAAAAGTCAGTTCTTTACATTTCTGGATGATTTCCACAGCTGCTTCACAACAGTGCAAAGTGTAAAAGCCAGGATCAAGATAGGATTAAGGGATGATGCACCAATTTCCCAATATGTGACGTGCAGCGCATGCATACATTTGCAGTTGCCGCCCATGAATCATCTGAGACTAAGAAGTGTGGGCGTCACAGATATGACGTGCGATTGTACATTAGGCGAATGCATCTCTGCTTTTGTTTATAGGGAGATGACTATAGTCATAGTCATGACTGAAGAGTTTACTCCTCTCCCACCTAGGCATTTAGACCATAAGCTGTTCTAGAAGAACTGACCCTATGGCACCTACCACCAATGACTAATTCCGAGGCACCATACAGTCTGTTGATATTAACACCGCACGTAGCCCAGCCCAGCAAACTTCCACATAAGCCTGTAAATGTTCACACATACTGTAGAGATTATAGCCTATGGAACCATGTTTTTGGATTACAGGGGTTTTTCACCATATATTATGAAACAGTCAGACGGATCATTAAACCGTGTGTCTGATCTTTCATTACTAATGTTGTTGCACATTTGCATATTTGACAGCATGTTTGAAAACGCAGCTGCATATTTAAGACCATCAGGCTTTAAATGATCATTACAGAATTACTTGCTATTATTAAAGGGAGATAAAGTATTTATTAATGTGCTTAATTTAGCATTCCTATCTATTAAACGGGAGCTGCGGGGAGTCTTTATTAAAACTCCTTGAATGCTATACATCAGATCAGCGCATTAGGGAACACATTAGGAGATTGAAACACATTCCCACTCCTTATTACTTTGGTGGGAAAAACCCCAAATAACACTCAACTCAACAAAAGCAATAGAAAACCACCAGAACTGAATTAATGTCTTTGGGTCATTTAGAAACTGTCCAGTCGGCTAGTCATAGAGCATGAATAAAATAAAGAGCGCCTACTCTAGATGCAGTGGTGGACGAAGTACACAAGCCATGTAGTTGAGTTAAAGTAGAGATCCCCAAGGTAAAATACTCCTCCAGTAACAGTAGAAGTTCCTCCCTTTAGACCTCCACTGGAGTAACAGTACTAAAGTATTTACCTTCAAATGTACTTAAGTATGGAGAGTAACAGGAGCATGATTTATTATGGTTCTAATGTCCTATTATCATTTCTGGAACAAGACTCTTAATCAGCTCAGTGTAGGTGAAGAGACTCTAGTGTCTCTCAGTCCACCAGTCTTTAATAGAAGCTCATTAATTAGTCTGACACTGATGTCTATTCAAATGATCACAAGCACAGAACACTGAAGGAGAACAGTTTCCATTAGCTAGAACCAAGCTCTGTCCAACAGGTCAAAACAAGCTCAAAACAAAGTGACCGCTGTGCCCTGATTGGTGGACTCGCTTCACGCTCCTCTTGTTTGGACATGTTACGTTTTTATGCACACATAAGTCAAAAGGAAGGACAGATTTGTCCATCACAAAGCAGACACACACACACATATACAGGGGCAATTTAGCACCTCCAACTTGCCTGTCTGGATGTATTTGGACTGTGGAAGGAACACACAAACTGCACCATGCCACCATGCTTCCCAATACCCAGCATGCATAAAGCAAATACATCTATGTGGTGTCAAGTCACTGATCTACATGCTATTAAACAGAATCAAGCAAGCATTAGCTCAATAACTATTACACTACCAGTCAAAAGTTTAGACGCACCCAACTAAATGGATGTTGTTGGTGATCTTAAAGACTCTACAGGCTCACACTTAACAGCTCCAACTGATGAGAGTCTGAAACAATACATATCCTGATATACCACATATACTCTGGATGGATCATAGTATTATATTTTTGCCATATCGCCACATCTAATATATATTTTGTTGCGCAAAAAAAATATTTTGTACAGCAAAAGTTACTCTTTCAGTTTAATGAATATGCATGGTGGACAGAATTGCTCCAAAACTGCTTAGAAAAAATCTTGTTATATCAAACTCCACTGCAGGTTAAGAAAGCTGTTTTATCCTCCTGTAAAGGTCAATTTTGCAGGGTTTTAAGGTGGACTGCATAATTCCATGACTGTTTTATAGTTTTAGGTCTTAAGAACAGAAATAAGGAAACCTTCTATGAGTAGCCGTGTCTAAACACTTGACTGGCAGTGCACCTTAGCCAATCAACAAAGCTATAAAGAAAACAGATATATTTTTTCAGTGCAAAATTGGCATTAGAGACCCTTTCAAAGAGAACAAAGAAGGTAAGATATCTAGATACCTTACTAACTTTAGTTTTATTTAAATAATCCAATCTTTCAACTGTAGTGATGGTTTTCAGTTACTACAGTTCTACACTTATTGCTTCCTAGCAGTTATATGCCAGTTGTTATTCTGCATTAACAACAACAACAACAACAACAACAACAACAACAACACCAATAACAACAAATCCACCCCAAAGCAGTTCAAAAGTTCAAGATACATCATCATAGCATGGGCCTCCTTGTCTTCAAACCAAAAACTCTCCCTATAGAGACTCCCGTAGCACCACTGCAGTATGTGAGCTAGCATGTTTACAGCTATGAATTTAATGTATTTTGTATTCAGATTAGAGATGTAGTTATGTCCCCCCACTGTTATTGTGATACTATGCTTACCTGATCAAGTATTAGTTCAGCCATTAACACAGTACATTTCCTTACATACCATATACTATGACTGGGGTGGGTGAGGGTCTCTTAGGGTCCCCACAGATGTGCAGAAATGATTCTGATAAGTAAAAAGCTCACCAGTCTTTTGGACATGGGCGTCTTGTCCTCTCCTGGAAGATGCTGCTCCAGAGCCAGCACAATGCAGTTGGCTATGATGGTGGCCAAGATCATGTATTCAAATGGAGTGAGAGTAGAGTTAAGGTCAACATGAAAAAATCTGCTTACTCAAGATGGACAGCATGCACACTTTCACACCTGGTTTACCAACAAACAATCAATCTAAGGACGAGTCTCCAGCATATGCTCTGAACGTCTGATGCAGCTCCCTGTTATTTTCCCTCACTCTTAAAAATTTAGATACCAAAAAGAGTTCTTCAGGAAAACACTGTTGCCTTATTAATGAACCATGAATAGTTTCCATAAGATATGCAGGTGTGAATACATCCTCATAATGCAAAGCTTCTAAATGAGTTATATCCATATCCAAGCCTGAAACCATTTTGGAACCTTTACATGTATGGGCTTTGGTTATTCTCTAAGGGCATTTTCCCCTGCACAAAATACCAGAACCTTTGGTACCAGAAACTAGAACTATACTTTGTTCTTGGACAGTAACGGACAGTAACGCATTACTGGAGGTTTGTTTTTATGGTTTTGGGTATTTGCTCAGGATTTTTAATCAAAGGACAAAACAGAATTTGAGAGAGTTTTCCTCTAACCTTGGTAGCACTTGCAGCTACTAAACTACATGACCAGTAGGTGCATCAATATGTAAACTACAATGGTAAAGATTTGCTGAATAGGAAGCTGTTAGCATTTATGGTTGCAAGCATTGTTAGCATTTATGGTAACTAACACTGTTATGCTAGCCTCCAAAGAATGAGTGTTTTTGCTCTTATTGTCACATTTGCCATAGAAAAGTAAGAACTTTGTTTGATTCTACACATTTCTATATAAATATAGACATTTGTGTGAGTGCACAAAAGTGCAATGAGTGTTAAGCTAAGATAGTGAGCAAGATAACTAATGAGCCAGTTCCCTCTTTCAACAGAAAAACAATGTCAAATTTGCTTGACTTTATAGTCTGGGTGATGTAAACACCTTTGTGAGTGCACTACATTGGGCTTATGCCAGCCAAGCTAAGCTACTAAAAAGCAAGGTAGCTTAATTAGCCAAATAAGGTGCTTAAGAGCAGTTAAATAGCTTGTTGTCATATGATAGCGTCATTTCAAACAGGTGAAAAATGAACTAGAATTAGACCCATTGGTTATGCTGGTTATCATTCGGGTCGGTTCTGGTTTGTGCAAGTCAGTCGCTGAAATCTCTAAAGTAACATTGGCATTTCTTAGCCAAATGGTCAGTTGTTGCTTTCACAGTGTCACATTGAAATCTGCACTAATGGTTTATGATAGATCTCCATAAACCATTTGCGCAGTGGCCTTTGTGCGTAGGCGGCGGTACTGCAAAAATCTAATACAGCTTCCAGGCCTTATGCTGTAGTCAAAAGCATCTCTGTAGCTTTACACCTAAAAATCAATGCTCCTAAAAGGTTTTTGACTGGAACGTATGGTTCTAGGTGAAACCTTTAACTGGTATAGAACCTGTAGGTTCTTTAAATGTCAAAAAGATTCTTTGAACTTGCATTTTCTTCTCAGTGTACATCTTTAAGGAACCAGCAGTGGTCTTTTGATGGCATTGCTCCGAAGAGTTCATCATTTTTAAGGGTGCTGGACAAAAGAAAACAGACCTACAGCAGGACAGAACTTCATGTAATGAAAGACGTCCAGCACATATAATACAATTCATCCTATCATCAATCCCAAATGGGATAATCGCCTTGCTAAAATCCTTTGGAACATGATTACTTGAGTGTGGAGGGTCTTTGGAGACTGAGTAATTCGCCCCTCCATTATTAATTTCTTGCCACCACCATAAATGGTGTCATGAACCCACCACGGACGGCATGATGAGGCTGTGGGATTCTGAGTGATTCACACTGCAAGGACGGCGTCCACACAACAACGAGCTGCTATAAATAGCTCCGGTTGAAGAGAACTTCCCACATGCAGTTCATTCTTTACTCCATCTTCAATCAACTTTATTTGAAAGGGCTTCATAAAAGCCATAAACAAACATCTTATTAAGCCATGGTCAGCATCCTTCAGTGGGCTTTTCAGTTTTCATCATTTGTGGCAAAAATGATCAAACACACAAAGGCTGAGGAGTGTTTGAGGGATCAAACAAATGGGAATGATATACAGCAGTCATGGATGGAACAGCTCTGTCACGGTTTCAACAGTGTGGGAAATATATGGTCACACGCATAGCCAGCCCAAAAACATGGCCTTCTAACTCTAGGCTATTCAATTACACTGTGCATATCTCATAAGCGCTGGATTTGATTGCTAAAAGATTATCCAGAACAAGCCGTCTAATTTTACTCTACAGCCAGCTTCCTGGAAAAGTCATAGTTCTGGATTGAATAACGGCTCTACTGAACAATCCTACATGCTAATCCTGAATAATCAGATGGAAATGAACTGGACACCCTCAAAGACGAAATTCTACCAATTCTACCATCTTTCCACCAATTTTTAGTTCTATCATTGGGGTGTAATCATAATCAAAGTCATTTGGAGTGGTGTGCTGTGAAGGTTTACATTGTAGAGATTTCTTCTAATCATTTCTTTAATGTGGTGGTGATGGGAACCAGACGTCACAATGTCTCCAAAGCAAATACAGCCATTGAATAACTATCCACCAGTAAACCTAGCTGGTTTTACACGGTATCTGCTGTTGATAATGGTGAAATAATAGTATATCTGAAAGAATAAGGGCATTAAAACACTTTTTTATCCAAAATCTTAGCTCTTAAATCTACCGTAAAACCATGTCTCAGGCATCTGGCAGCACATCGTCACAGTCCAAAGAAAAACATTCATTTCTGTCGAAAATAGGTACGAAAACTGTGAAAACTTCATAATGAATGGATCAACAGAAATGGCCCAACATTGCCTGGAAAAAGTCTGGTTCCATTGACTTACATTAAAATTAAATTAGGTTTTTGGCCTCTTCCATTAAGAAGCCAATTTGAAAACACTTGCTTTTCTTTGGACAGTGACGATATTCATGACCGCTTCATGTAATGCCATTAAACTCTTCAGATGTTTGGTTCCTATCACCACCACTGTGAACGATTCTGAACGTTTCTCTAGAACAGAGCATTTCCCACCAGACCATGGTAAACCATGTTTACCATGTAATTACATAGAGATTAGAGATTTTTTTAGGGTGATGCCACTTCGGGCTCCCTAAAGACCCTAGAACGGATGCAGCCATTCTAAATGGGATGCATATAAAGAACCTTTTGACAGTCTTGAGAACCTCCACATCATGTAAAAGCTCCATACACATTAAAAAGGTCTGTACATCCAAGCCAAAAACCAGCCTTTGTTATTTTGTGAATAAACCTGTTTGTCTTGCAGCCCATGATAGGCTGTAAATGAAATATTAGGCCTGTATTTATTTGGCATCTCCTGGCAGGAGTGCTGATGTAGGCTTACAGTCCTTTCTAGTTCACATGGATCTTACTACAAAAACATGTTCTGGGTCAGCAGCCCATCTTCCACTATCCACTACCACATATAGCCCTGCTCAGGAAGCACCAAAACAGAGTCACAGGTGCATCACAGTTTGGTCTTAGTTTAATAATAAACAGCATGGTAAGCATATCTGATATGATGATATGATTTAGTGGCCCAGCTATACTGCTGCTACTAAAAAGTGGCCTGACTGGGGCTTTAGGTTTAGACTAGCAGTCTCAGCTGTCTGTCGTCTGCTTGGGAATTTGCTCCAGCAAACAAGACCGATGTCTTCAGTCAACAAAATGTACACAGAGTTCTGCTTGCCTGCAGCTGTATTTCAGTTCAGAGTTCAGAGTTAGACTGGACGGGCTAATATATGTGAATCCACAGAACCCTTTTAACCATGAGTAACTGGACCCTACACTCTTCCATTCGTGGGTCAAATATGGTGGTTAACGTTTTCATATTGTTGTTCTGTCCAATTCAATTCATCAGATTGTTTTAAAAGTTAAAAATGTTGACCACAAAGTTAATGAAGACCTTGAGCAGGTTGAGATAAGTTTGAGGCATGTATTTCCCAGTGCTGCAGTACATAAGACTAGTTTTGTAGTACTAGTGTAGACTCCAGTGTAGATGCATTGCGCCAAATGTGACAAATTAATGCACATCATGGTGATGTTGATTATTCAATTAATGTTGATCATATTAATATAGGACGATAGACATGCTATCGAGACCATCACCTATTGCTGTATAATTGCTGTACTATTAGCAGTATAGTTTCCTAGTAGCTAGTATAGTTCTAGTATAGTAAAGCATTTCCAATTCCAATTATTCCAATGTTACCTAGCTAACATTATTTTGTCTGCACAGCGTTGGCTAAGCGCACATTGCTTTTTGAGTGACCTAAGTCATGTGACTGTGAATGTATTAAAAATGTTCAAAATATTCAATGTATTGTAAATTAAAGGAATTCTTATGTTCACCAAAAATATAATACCAATAAATTATATTGTTTTGTATACATACTTATGCTTTACTAAAACATCAAAAACTACTTTTTAAAATCAGGCAAACGTAAATAGAATTTTAAAATCACATGACATCAAAAACACATTTTGAGGAATACCTTATATATGATATCATAATAATGTTCTTTATCTCAAAGATATTGAAAAAAATGACCTCACTTATGCATCTAAGGGTTAAAGGAAGCAGCTAAGATTATGCTCTACTTATGTTATGTTGTGTCAGATGTCAGGGTTACCATCTGGTGAAATCTAAAAGTTGGTTTCTTTACATTTTGCTGCCTGTAAAGCGAGGTTACATTTGGTGACGGGGGCTCAGTAAGCACCCTATTGTCTTCAGTTGAGTCAGTAGGCGTTTCTCACAGGCGAACCATAAACACAAAGTGTTTACAAATGGCGCAATGCGGCTTTCAATCAGAACATGGTAACTTTACACAATCGCAAACAATTAAAGCTCCTATGTAACAACAGGCATAACCAATGGGACAGAACCCAAATAACCCAAACCCACAGAGTGACAGAGTTACGACTACTGAGGACCACTTTCCTTCCCCTCATAACAAAACCAGAGCTGACTTTGTTCAGATCAGTTGAGGAACGGACCACACGTGTGCCTGTTTTAAGATCAAATGGACTTAAGTGATCGCATCCAGGTCCAGTCCTAAAGCCCCAGTGTGCTTGCACAGCTTCAAGTGTTTCCATTCACAGCTCCACCTGACCCAAGACTCGGCAGTTGACTGTTGAGTCGGATGAGGTGTGTTCTGAGCTGGAAACGTTTACAGCCGTGCAGGGCAGACCAGAGAACCCATTGTTCTGAACACCACTAGATATGCAAATGCCCTGTCCATTGTGCTAATGCTCACTTCTGAGCTTGTTTGTGATCAAGTGGACAATTACAGCTACAAAGTCCAGGTCTAGTCTTAGAACTCCAGTGTTCCTGCACAGTTTTAAGTGGTTCCACCCACAACACCACCTGACGCAAGTTACGAAAGGCTTGGAGAACCCCCTCCTCCGCTGCACATTTTAGTGTGTTCCTGCCAAAAATACACCCACTTTAACTCAGGAATGGTTTGTTAATGTGCAGTTAGTTGTATCAGGTATGTTGGGAGCAGAGCTAGCCCTGAAATGTGCAGGGCAGCGGGATCCTCCAGGACCTGGATTTGGAACCATTGTTCTAGACAGCCTTAGAAGTGCTAATACACTGTCCAAGGCTGCTGATGTTTTCTGGGCTGGGAATACTTACAACTGTCGTTTTAGACAACTTTAGAAATGCTAATGCACTGTCCGTGGTGCTGATACTCACTTCAGAGCTTGTTTGTGATCAAGTGGACAACTACAGCTACAGTACAGGTCCAGGTCCAGTCTTAGAGCTCCAGTGTTCCCACCCACAACACTACCTGAACCAGTTTATGAACGGTATGGCAGTTGGCTGTTAAGTTGGTTCAGGTGTGATGTGATCTGGGAACCCTTACAACTGTGCAGAGAACCCATTGTTCTAGACACTCTCAGAACTGCTAATGCACAGCCCATGGAGCTGATGCTCACTTCTAAGCTTGTTTGGTATCAAGTGGACATCTACAGCTACAGTCCAGGTCCAGGTCCAGTCTTAAGGCTCCAGTGTTCCCACCCACAACACCACCCGACCCAAGTTATGAAAGGTCCTGGGAACACTTACAACTGTGCAGAGAACCCGTTATTCTAGACACCTTAAGAAGTGCTAATACACTGTCTATGGTGCTGTTTGGGATTAAGTGGACAATTACAGCTACAGTCCAGGTCCAGGTCCTGTCTTAGAGCTCCAGTGTTCCCACCCACAACACCACCTGACCCAAGTTATCAAAGGTTTGGCAGTTGAGTGTTGAGTTGGCTCAGGTGTGTTGTGACCTGGGAATGCTTACAACTGTGCAGAGAACCCATTGTTCTAGACATCGTAAAATTGCTAATGCACCGTCTGTGGTGTTGTTTGGGATCAAGTGGACAACTACAGCTACGGTGTTCCTGTGTTCCCACCCACAACACCACCTGACCCAAGTTATGAAAGATTTGCCAGTTGGCTGTTGAGTTGGATCAGGTGTGTTGTGACCTGGGAGCATCCCAAAGCTAGAGCTGAGAACCCATCGTTCTAGACCCCTTAGGAAATGCTAATGCGCTGTCCGTGGTGCTGATGCTCACCTCAGGCCAGCACACATAGCAAACAAGCAAAACAACCTCCCAACCTCACAGCCAGCAGAGTCCCAGCCGCCAGTGTTGAAGGCGCGTACCCCTGAAACGCGTGAACGTGTAAACAAAGGATATGGCCATTCTATGATCCTCCTGGCGTACTTTCTGATGATGTTGTTCTCGGCGAAAATGAAGAGCGACCTGTTGACGGTGAGGCAGTTGTGTCTGGCCGGGATGGGGTTGTAAAGAGCCATGGTGCGCGCGCGCTGAGCCTTGGCTTGCTTCGCCTCTCCAGCGCTCGCCTCGGCGCCGTTCCCCTCGCGCTCCGCGCCCATCTCTCGAGGCGCTTCGCCTTCAGGCTGGTCCATGCTGCGGACGTGAACGACGCGGGGCTCTAGAAACGAAGGCAAAAAGTCCCACTTTCACTCCATTACCGACGGCACCTACGCTGGACGGACGATGCTCTTGTAGTCCGACTGCTTACATCCCATTCACCTCTCCTTCTGGGCTTCGCTTTGCCGTTTAGGAAAGTTGCCGGCGTTGACGTTGGATCTCCGAGAAACAGGGCAGGGGACAACGTCGACGTGGCACGCGCATCTCCAACTGGACCGTCCACCTGGAATCGGAGAACCGGGAACTTTCTGGCGCGACGTCCTGGGGAGGATGGATCTCAGCAAGCGCGCATCGTCTCGGAGCTGCTGTTCCGCTGAGCTCAACTCGGGCTCATTACATCATATCGTCGCTTTGCCTGCTTCTTCTACCTCGTCTCCTTCCTCAGCATGCAGGACGAGCGAGGGGGTCGCCGGCCAGGCGCACACAGGCAGCGCAGGAGAAATCCTGTGCGCTCGTTTGCTCTCACTTTGTGGGCGCGATCATCAGCAGCTGAGAAATCCTTCAACACTCCACCTCCCCCCTACCATTACCACCACCCTCCTCCCCCCCTATCATCCATCCCTCCATCCATCCACTACCTTCTCCCACGGATTTCAGCGCAGCAATTCATTTATTTCCCCCAGGCACATTGGGACATAGGAAAATCAGTTACCATGGCAATCTGTGTACTCTCAGCCTCAGTCTCAATACTGTATTGAGTGCATGCAATCTGAGTAAACAGCTCTTTTGCATGTATGAACCAGGCTGGGAACAGAGCGAGATGTTTCCACACAAGCTGATGAAGGTGCTTGAGTTGCTTCGGTTTGCACTTTACGCTTTGGGCTTTGCGGTTTGTGGGATGCAGAACCTTACAAAGGATCCTATTCCGGGTTCTTTTCCTGTCTCTAATTAGAAAGAGCATTATGCAGGCAGATGCGTGATCCAGCCTGCTTGTTGTTATATCATCTCTGTGGGTGCAACCTGTTGGCCGCCTTCCTATCTCTCTCCTTATTTGTGCCTCTATCCAAAGGCAAATGTGAGCAAAGCAGCCTTCGATGATGGAAGATGGTAACGGATCAGATCATCAAAGCATTGAGGTGGTTTGTTTGGTCTTGGTGTTTTGCCAGTTCACTAATAATGGCTGGATTCGAAATGGCATACTATGTACTACTCGTGTACTAAATCTGCCTAAAGGTAGTATGTAGTATGCAACCAAATTAAAAACCACTGAAGATACCTGGGTGGTGTTCTACTCCACTCAGAGTTTCTAGTATACAGGGGGAGCTATCTTCAAGGTGTACTGCATACCATCATGCACCGCGGCCTCACCAGCTCTAAGCTTGCTTCAGCCAGAGAAAATGGCAGCGGGTAACACTGGGGAGCAAAACGCAGCCCACTCTGAGTATAAATGCGGGTGTAGTGATTGTAGCGGGGTATGTTTTCAGCAGAATGAATGAGCAGTAGCAGGAGCTGGCTCTGCACTGTGGTTACAGTAATAACAGCTCTGAGGTAAATGTGAGGTAACTGGTCATGTGACTGTATTAGTATACTACACTATAGGTCAAAATTTGTTACTGTACTGCATACTACACACAGCTTTGTAGTATTGTGGTGTTTCATTTCAAATGCAGCCCATGTCTCTTTAGTTCCCAGTTGGGAATAAAACCTACTGAAAAGTGAAACTCCCAGCATGTCAAGTGGAGCCAAATCCCAAGATTCATTGCTCAAGTCCAAGTCCATGTACCCTCACTGCCTGTCCACTGAAGCATGGAATGTAGTTTCCGAAGGCTGATTAAAAGGTCTCCATCTTCCTCTGCTCAACAGGGCTGGAAGTCAGGACTCCTTATGCTAAAGTGATCTACACAAAGCTGCTGAGGGAGCAAAACCTTGTAACTACATGTGCTTTTCAGTTTTTAACCTAATTTGATTATTCTGTTTTATATGGTGTTTACATTTCATGGTGAATGGGCCAATGATGAGTGTGTGTATATGTCCCACTAATCATAAAAAGAATAGTAAGAAGGAGGTGTGGGATTGCAGTGCTATTGGGAAGGAAGATAAAGGTTACCAGGAACAATAAATGATGATAACTTTAGACTGATATGATCAATATTTATTGAGCTACACATACAGAAGTAGTGTCTCTCAGTATGGCGTCGGGCCGCCATGTTTACTAACGCAACATTACGTTCCTAATGGTGTCCTGTGATAATCCATCCCATGCAGCTTGAATATTCTCACACGGTTCCTGCAGATTGTGTGGTAGGGGTGGAGGTGGAGTGACACCAAGCCTTCTGGACATACGATGTGCGTACAGCAATAAGGCCCATCCTTGCTTACATCACATGCAATTCCTTCTGGGTGCAACTATTTGTGCAACCTTTGATGATGGGTGTAGATTCACTGGTGGTTTTGAATACCTTACCACTGGAAGTGCATCGATATGTTTCTAAATGAGGGGCCCCCTGTAAATTTTGCCTGGAGCCCCAACAACCTCTAGAATCACCACTGGTTAAAAAACACCTAAGTGAGTTAGTTGCAGATTTCTTAACCACTTGGCATGGTTTAGGGCAGGAGTGTGATAATTTAGGCCTGCAGCTCCCAATGAAACAGACACCAAATATGTCTTGGCTGATTAGCTACATTTGATGTGGGAGTTGCGGGGCTGGTGGGGGAGAGGAGGTTGTGTAAATTAGATTTTTAGTTAATTTATTATTACTTTAAACAGAGATTTTTGGGTCACTGTCACTGTTTGAGAATTAGAAGAGAATGCATGGCATCTACACATTTAATCCTTAGACACATGGGGTCATGTAGACATTGGTTTGGTAGCTACCCACTCCACCTATCCAGTTACATTAGGTTCGCTTAATTACCATTATTTACTGTATGGTCCAACATACAGTACTGTGCAAAAGTCAGAGACCACACACCTATTTATTTCATTTCCATTCAAACCGGCTATTAAGTACAACTTGTTCCCCTTCCTTCACAGACTTGCTTTCAGGCTTGTCAAAGAAACCCGCAGGGATACACACCTACAAAGCTTCAAAGAAGGTGGTAGCTTTTTCTGCTTCTCATGATCCAAGTAATCCCGAACACATTCAGTGATGTTGAGATTTTCTCAGTGAGGAGCTTCTTGAACAGCTACACATCCTTGTTGAGTCGTCTTCTCCCAGTGGAAGGATAAACAGAAACACCTGTGGATGTTTTCAGATCTGAAGCAAGAGTAAGGCTTAATGTTCTCCTCCTCTCAAAGATGAAAGCTTTAAGTGCTGTTTATTTGCTGGGGGGCAGTTTTGGTGGTCTACCAGGTTTTGCAGGTGGTTGTTAGGAGTTCCTTTTACTGAGTTTTTTATTTTTAAAGTCCAGTTTTGGACATTTTGACTGGAAATGACATCAGTGAGTGATGCTTTTTGACTTTTGTATAATATTGTTCATGTTATTATTAAATGTACACTGACTAAATGTAGTGCTGTAGCTTCGTGGGAGAGAGTGGTTCTCCAAAGAGCTCAGTCGAGTCAAAGATGTGGTCCATAACTCAGCTTTACTTAGACCTTGGCATGGCAAACAGGATACATGTGAGAATATAGCAGTTCTACAGCCAGCTTTCGGGCCGTACTGTTAGCAGGCCAGATTCACTCTTCTTTCTTCTAGGCTCTGTGAAGCTTTTCTGCCACACACATATAGCCCTGCCCTTCAAAATAAGAGTCCATGCAAAAGGAATTATGTACAGTTTGTAGACACCCAGTCATCCAATATTGCTTCCAAAATCAAGAGTTTGTCCCCCTGCTGGGGTAACTATCTCTACTCTTACACTAGATACTGGAACATTGCTGTGAGGATTTGATTGCATTCAGCAGTAAAAGCATTAGTGAGGTCAGGTACAGATGTCAGATGATTAGTTCTAGATCACTCCAGCCTATACCAAGGGTACTGATCGGTTCCACCACTCCAGAGAATGCTGTTTCACTGCTCCATAGCTCAGTCGTGGGGGATTTAGACCCCTCTAGCTGACAGTTGGGATGGGACATGGTAGTCTTAGATTCATGTGCTGTTGCTATATAACATCCCGTTCTATGGAGGATTTTTTTAAGCATGTTTCAAGCTGAAATCATCACCTCACCTGAGTGGGATAGTGCACCCCCCTCACTCAATAGTGAACAATGAAGGAGACTGAGACGCCAACTGAACAGGAAGAGGTAGCATAGTGAAGACGGGTGGTGAGGACCATAGAAAAGGCAGCATGTTATAAGCCTCGCTGGAGGATGGTGAAAGAAGCAATGCCTGGGTGCCATGTTTTGAGCAGAAATGATGACCTCACCGTACTCTTTTTCTAATTGTGGACATTTATAAGTTTATTTAAAATACTGTGGTTTGTTGTTATATTCACAGGAAATATGGTATGGAATTTTAAGATGATCCTCATGAATCCTAGGCTTCTTATTTAAATAAAGGCCAAGATTTATAATTCAGTAACTGGACTGATACTAATATGTAAAGTTATGTAAATTAGTCAGAGAGGACCCATGTATGGACTCTTTCGGTTTAAGGGTTAAGGCTTAGTCACCAGCATCTTATATGGAGCTTCCCGTGTTGCGGCAAAATGAATGTAACATGACTAAGCAGACAGAAGTCTTGAGGCCTTGAGGGCATGCACTGCTGTTATTGTCCTCTGGCTCGGTGGGCATACATTCCAGATACTGTCCACTAACTGAACTGAATATGAGCTGACATTTCCCTGTCCTCAGAGTGACTGAGTGGTTTCGGTAATGAAGCACAATGCAAGTTTGAATGAATTAGAGCTACCTTCAAAAAACAATGGGAGTTATGCAGTGACACAAGGGACGATTCTTCAATCACATTACACAAGCTCCATGCATGAATGCGCATGAATCATCCTCTTTTTTTATGTCATTGGAAGCGAAAAAGAGAGACAGACAGATCCACCTCTTTGGGCTGTTTGGCCGGAGTAGAGCTGTTTGGCATGAGGGAGTGAGAAAGCAGCCAAATGGACTGAAAAGGCCACCTACCTGGGGTAGTACAGCTGTGTATAGGCCTCACGTTAGCACGTAGGCATTACAAATGATCACATCATATGCACAAACCCAAATCCATTCACTTTAAATCAACAGTAAGGCCGGGATGTAGTTAACCCCTTACTCTCCAGATACTGTGAGTCACTAATTATATTATAAATGTTTGGTATCAGCTAATATGAAAGTTAAGATAACGA
Organism: Semaprochilodus insignis; assembly: GCA_034552555.1. Taxonomy (NCBI): domain Eukaryota; kingdom Metazoa; phylum Chordata; class Actinopteri; order Characiformes; family Prochilodontidae; genus Semaprochilodus; species Semaprochilodus insignis. Next base: position 5,292,394 of record CM067482.1, on the reverse strand, counting down.
GGAATTCCACCAATTTTATGTGTAACTTTCTGGATAATTAGCTCATTCGAAGGCAAACAAATCCATTCAGTATCGTTTTATGTGAAATCGTTCTTGGTTGATTAACTAACTGACTCTTTACAGTGGTGGTGATGGGAACCAGGGGTCAAAATGAATGGTGCCTCTGGTTCAGTAACACACAGTATTTTGTGGAAAATGGGTGCAAATCACATGTTAATGATTGGCTAAAAGCAGTGATTGCATTTGGGTGGGTCATAGACCATAATGTTAAGGAAGTAGTTGAATTTGCAGGTGTATGGAAGCGTACAGTCTTATGTACCAGCAGTGGCAAAAATCCCAGTCTACAGGGAATTCTCCTCAGGATTGTGCCAGGGATAGGCATCCACCAAATCTGGCCCAACTGCGCAACATTGGCGAACATTGATGTGGTCTACATCCAGAAACTTGTCCAGTCCATGCCAAATTGAATCACAGCTGTTATTTGTGGAGGTATTACACGTTATTAGGTTTCAGGTTATACGTTTCAGTCCTTTTTTTGTCCGGTGAGCTTAGAAAGTGTGCTCTAAAGCGAGCAGATGCCATGTTTGTTTTTCTCTGTCATTCAAACTATACACATGCATGTAAAATAGTATTAAATACTGTATGTTTGTCATAACAACACTCTGCATGAAGCCACAAATACACTCATCATCAAAAAATAGCATTGCAGTGTGGGATTGCAGTGCTATTCAGAGGGAAGATGAAGGTTAGCAGGAACAATAAATTGAGCTACACATACGGAAGTAGTGTCTCTCAGTGTGACGTCGGGCGGCCATGTTTGCTAGTGCATGGAGCTGTAGAGGTTCTTAATGGTGTCCTGTGAAAATCCATTCCACGCAGCTTGAATATTCTAACACAGGTCCTGCAGGTTTTGTGGTAGGGGTGGAGGCGGAGTGACACTAGGCATTCAGGGTGTGTGACGTGTGACAACAAATGACACAGCTACCAACATCAGTGTGAGTGTGAGTGTTTCAGCATTGATTTGTTACAAGATTGGAGCTGTAATGTGAAGTTTAGCCCTTTCTACTGATTTCAGCCCATTACTGACACCTGGCACTGGACCAATGCCATGTCTGTGGATCAATGCCAAGGCTGTTTTTCCACTGCACATTCAAGAAAAAAACAACTGACCAGAACGGAAACCAATAGAACTTATAGTTCTCGTTCATTATCTACCTGCTTGATAGCCTGTACCATCACAATAACCATGATTAATAATTGAATTTCTTTTTTGGTCATTTTTAAGCATTTAGATCCAAACCATTAAATTGGCTTTTAGCTACCTTGCTAACTAGTTGACCTTTTGGTAGTTTAGCTAACATGAAATAATACAGTGGGCTCATTTACTCACACAAATGTCTACATTTATTGCTAGCATGATGCTTAACATTAGCCATATAAGTGATGGAAACGATTGCTGCATATAAGCTTTACCTTAGCATGTTAGCCTTATAAATAGCCACATATATACAAACCCCAGTCCCGCCATGTTACTGCATTTCAAAAGTGAGAGTTAGGTATACTTCCAGACTCTTCAAACTCTCCAGCACTCTTAGATTCTATGGGTACCAATCTTGAGAAAACTGGAACCTTGGGTAGATATACTGGACCAATCCACAATTGAAAGAACACAGTTCCAGTTTTGTAGTGCCAAAGGTCTCTGTAGTGCTTGTAGATTATTTAAGAATTTAATTTTTCACATTAATCACCATTGCACATGATAACTCCCCCTACTTCCAGGAAGAGAGGAGCTTCCTTGTTCTGATTTGGAGTTGTCTATGACTAATGAATTCAACACCAGTGACTTTTCCCAGTGGCAACTGCCAAGTCAGTTCATGGTCATGTTAATGCCTATTTGCACCTTTTCATCCTCTTTAGAAACTCATTGTACTACTGATTTAAAGCCCAAGAAAATGTCTTATAATATCCAAGTCTATTACTTTATTGCACACATCCAACCCCCACCTGCACCACTTGCAAGTCCCTTGCCTGTACAAGGCCCAGAGATGCAGTGACAGATTGGGCCGAACACCAGAGCATCATCCAAACCATTCATAATGACAGTTTCATGAATATTTCCTATCCAGGTCACTGTGCAAATATAATATGTCAAAAATAGATCATGAAATAGTTCTTAAGACTGCTCCCCTTTTGGAGATAAAGAGAGGGGAGGGGCTCAAACTGTGCACCAAAAAAAAGGAGAAAAACCTGGCAGCAATTCATCCCACCAAAGGGATGAAACAGACAAAGGCCTGTCACTAGGCTACCGGTAGGAGAAATATCCCAGATCTGCCTATTTGTTTATCCATCTTTTCGACTTAAGCCAAATATGCAAATATCACCATAGTAATTTCCTCACACCTCTTAATTTGGGCCTTACCCCGGCATGCCAAATAGCTCAGACCTTACTGAGAGCAGTATGTGCCGTCATATTTGTGACAAATCAAAGCATACCAACGGCAACCATGCTGCTGGATCATTTAATAGGGCCTGGTAGCCTTAACAATGGCTAACGCGTGTTTTCTACAACCTGCCAGAGATTAACCTTGTGCAGTATAAGCCACTAACCTAATAGCCATCTTCAGAAAACTATAGTAATCACTGTGGTCACTTATTAGTGCCAATTATGGTCACGTAACAGCCAATTTAGTGGCATGTAACAACCAGTTGCATAAACAATGAAAGGTGTGTGTTCCAGAATGCTTTATTTTGCATGCAAACAAATGCTTGAGCTAACTCATTCATCCCTTTCTATCTGCCTGGTGTCCCAGCGTTACCTGTTACGTTATAGATGAGTTCAATGCACTTTATATTTTGCAGCATAGGGAGGCACCGAAAAAGACACAATAACCGCAACCGTAATGACAATGTCAGGCTCAAAGCAACTTTTTAAAAATGTATGGTGTTTGTTTACATGTAAACTCTTTCAGCACTCGTGAGCCAGGGCTTTTCTGTCTGAACAAGTGGCAGAACATATTTATAGTATTAGTATAATACATTTAGACTGATACGGACAATATTTATTGAGCTACACATACAGAAGTAGTGTCTCTCAGTATGGCGCCGGGCCACCATGTTTGCTAATGCAACATGCCAGACGTCTTAGTATGGAGTTGTAGAGGTTCCTAATGGTGTCCTGTGATAATCCATCCCATGCAGCTCAAATATTCTCACACAGTTCCTGCAGATTGTGTGGTAGGGGCGGAGTGACACCAGGCCTTCTGGATGTGTGACGTGACAACAAACCGTTCATCTTGGTGCTGACCACGGTGCCTCCACACACAGATTTGCCCAGACAAAGATGAACCGCTGCCATTCTGAGTCACTCCATGACAGTCTGGTACGACACCATTGCAGTCTTTGGCGACATTGACTGCCTCATGCAACTGTCTGCCAGTGGTGCTGGCACTAACAGGATGACTCATGGAGGACACCACTGCTTGCTGAATGTCCGTAATCGCGGCTGTTGGGTCAGTCAGATACAGTGATAAGGCCAGTCCTAGGTTATGTCACATGCATGCACGGCCGAGTGGGAAACTTGAATCATTTGCATGTCTCACAATGTCAAACCTACCCACCAAGTTCCATGCCTGTTAGTTGATTTCTTCTGGGTGCAACTTTTCTTTTGAGAATTGAGTATAACTGTGACTGTAGCTTAACTCTAATAATCAGTCAAGAGTGTCTCTGTTCTACTGGGGAAAGAACGGCTATCATATCTTATTCCAGGTGAAGGGCTACCTAGATAACCCTCTACAATCGTGCACAAGTGAGTCAAGGAACTATTGAACGTATTGAAAAGTTGTTATGTTGGATCCTGACCAGGGAATTTCAATAGTTTGGGGATTCATGACCCATAAGCACTTCCTAGGGACTTGTCAGATCAGTATAGGCATTCACTTCAGTGTGAAGTCATTTGAATTAAGCTCTTTTGGATCATTTGTCCAGTGGCCTGGCCTCGGTAGCTGGAATATGGTGTGCACCTCTGAAAGACTAACACCCAGGCCAGTGTTCTCATTTCCTAGAAGGCCTCAAAGAGAACAAGGTGAAGCTGAACATGATTAAATGTTCTTCAGCTCAGAGACAATGTGACTTAATATAGATTTCCTCAGATCTGATTTCCATCGCACTGGGCTCTTCACATCCGACCAAGCCGTGCCGTGCCACGGATGTACTTTATTATATAATAAACTCCCCACTAAAGCTAAAGATGTAATCCCAACCATTTTTGTTCTCTTTTCTTTCTTTCTTTCTTTCTTTCTTTCTTTTTTTTTCTTTTTTTACAAACATTTCGATCGCAACACTTGTTTCCATGGCAACCGAACCCACTTGAATTTCTGCAAAAGAGTTGTTGCACAATAGAGAGAGCTCTCCCACAGAAAGCCTGTTCGGTTCCTTCCCCAGGGCAAATTCTGCTTGAGCAAGTGGTGTCAAGGTTTCTGTCCTGGTCCAGCTAGACGGACTCGGACAAAGGAGAGAAGCGGCTGGCTAACAGAAGACTGTGTTTCTCAGCTGTGGTGCAGCAGAGTGTGATCCCAGGTGCAGAAGAGCGCCTGAATGCTACGCTTCCTCTGTACATCATCGGCGATGACCAACCAGACCATTGCCTCAATGGATCCAGTCTGTCTTAAGGAGAGAAATCTAATGCATGTTTTCCCCCTTAGCCCAATTGTAATTGATCAGCCAAGACTCATTTAGTGTTTGAAGTTTGCCATCTTAACGGAGCGACTAAGGGTAATGTAGAGCTAACAAGCCACTGAAGTCTAAACTGTTCCAAATGGCGTGATGCATACTGCATGGCTAAACCATCAACTACTGGCCTCAAACTGCTTCAGGTTGTTACGTAATCTCAGATAGGCTTGCTTATTTCTTGCTATTGAGAATGAAGATAAAGGTTACCAGGAACAATAAATGATGATACATTTAGACTGATATGGGCAATATTTATTGAGCTACACATACAGAAGTAGTGTCTCTCAGTATGGCGTCAGGCCGCCATGTTTAATAACTCAACATGCCAGACGTTTCGGCATGGAGTTGTAGAGGTTCCTAATGGTGTCCTGTGATAATCCATCCCAAAAATTCAGTAGTAATAATTCATTAAGGAGAGAAAAGAAAGAAGCCCCCGGTGAGTAAGCTGAAGGCGACAGTGGCAAGGAAAAACTCCCTCAAGTTGGAGGAAGAAACCTTGGGAGGAACCAGCCTCACACGGGGGGACCCATCCTCCTCTGGTCAAAACTACATTTTGAATTTGTTCAAAGTAACATCAATTGAGTATCTAATTATGCTGATCTAGTTGTAGTGGTGACAATGAGGTTAATGAAGAACTAATTGTGAAATAATAGTCCGATGCAGGTAGCAATAGCGGAGAAATTAGTCTGCAGTGGGAAAGCCTGCTTAGTCCTTCATCAGTGTTAGGCTGGGCAGGTAAGCAGCTGGTCAGGGACAGGTAGCAGGTGAAACCAGGTCAATCTTCCTCCAGTGTCCGGCTGGGCAGGTAGGCAGCTGGTCAAAGGTGGGTAGCAGGAAAGCCTCAGTATCAAGCCGGACCGGAGGCCAGCCATTAGCTCGGTAAGAGTAAAGAGAGACAATTAGCTCTGTTAGGGACTAATTACCGACCACAGGAAGTATGAACATTTCCAGAGCGTGGCACCAACTCCGGCATCTGACTATTACACCCTGGCTAAAAGGACAGAACCAGAAGGTAACACAAACTTAGGAGCACCCTGAAACACTGGCATCCATCCGCTCCACCGTCAACTGAGTGATCGTGTGCAGCGGCTGGACGACAGCACCAGCATCTCGGTATACCATAAAACCCTCTGCCCATGAACCCCTGGATCTGCGGCCTTTATTTAAGGGGGGATATTAATGACCAAAAGCTAAGCTAAATAAGTTTTTAACCTAGACGTAAAGATTGAGACTGTGTCTGAATCCCAGACTTTTTCTGGAAGGTTATTCCATAGCTGGGGGGCTTTATAAGAGCAGGCTCTTCCCGCCGCTGATACCTTATTAATTTTAGGAACTAATAAGAAGCCAGCACCCTGTGACCTTAGTAAACGACAAGGTTCATATTAGGAAATAAGTTCTCGCAGGTAGTCAGGAGTGAGCCCGTGTAGGGCTTTATATGTCAATAGAAGAATTTTATTATCAATATGGGAATTAACTGGGAGCCAGTGGAGCGCTGACAAAACTGGTCTGATATGATCAAATGTTCTGGTTTTAGTAAGGACCCTAGCTGCAGCATTTTGAACTAGTTGAAGTTTACTTAAGTTCCTATTAGAACATCCTGACAGTAGTGAGTTACAGTAGTCTAGTCTGGAGGTAATAAAGGCATGTACTAATTTTTCTGCATCATGCAGGGATAATGCATTTCTTAGCTTAGCGATGTTACAGAGATGAAGGAAAGCTATCCTAGTAATGTTATCTGTGTGTTGATCAAATTATGACGCCAAGATTTTTAGCTACTGAGCCGGGTATAACAGGGAAGTCGGCGAGATTTAACATTAAGTCTGATCATTTCTGTCTTGCGGCTTTTGGATTTTTGGATTTTATCAGCATTAAGATGGAGAAAATTTTGCTCCTTGACAGTCTGGCATGACACTATTGCAGTCTTTGGTGATGCTGACGTGGTGTTAAGGACAGTCGTCATAACAGTTGGCGTGCATATAGTCCTGCAGCCGTCTGCCAATGGTGCTGGCACTAACAGGATGACTCATGGAGGGCATCGCTGCTCGCTGAATGTCTGCAATCGTGGCTGTTGGGTCAGTCAGGTACAGTGATAAGACCAGTCCCTGCTTACCAAGCGTGAAACTTGAATCAAACGCATGTCTCAAGATGTCAAACCTACCCACCAATTTTCATTCCTGTCGGTTGATTCCTTCTGGGTGCAACTATTTGTGCAGCTGTTCTTTTGATGATACTTATAACATATGAATATAGATGACATATATACCTGTGTGGATTCATGCACTAAAGATACTCATAATCCATGTTTACATTTTCTAACTTCTATTTATCCTGTAGGATTACACAGGTTATTTCCATTACTGTGCTTTGTACTATATGTAAATGACCTTTGTTGCGATTGGTTGCCCTAGTTTGTGTAATATTCAAAACACAGATCAGCCACCTGTTTCAGTACCACTTTAAACATGCCCTTGACCACTTAGCCTAGTCATGTCCCCTTGGTGGGACCCCCAGTGCCATCAAAAGAGATATTCTATTATTGTATTAACTCAAGCAAAGGGCATTAGATGAGTCTGGCACATGCACATAGACCCCATAGGGGACTGACCACTTGCTGCTTGCCGGTCTTTGGATTGTGCAAATGCCCTCTTGGTTGATTGTCACGCTTCCAGTTTTCCTCGGCTCCGTCACTCCCCCCGACTCAACTTCCCAGAGTGCATCACCTGATGACGTCACACCCACATGTCCCCAGTCTCCCAATCATTCCGCTCTAGGTCTCCTGAGTACTAGCACACCTGTCTTCAATCACCCAGTCTGCATATAAGCCCCACTCACACAAACACTCATTGTGAACTTTTGCCAAACCCAGTTTGCAATTCTGAGCGGTCTATTCTGCTATTTCTCTACTCTGGATCTGACCCCTTTCGTTCTCCGACTACCGATCTCTTCCTTGTCCCTATTGGCTTTTCGTTCTCTTCTACTCTCTGGCATTTCGACCTCCGTCTGCTCTCTGACTATTCTCCCTGTCTCCCCTTTGTACTCTGGTTGCCTCGCTGACTGTCTACCCTGGTTCTGACCTTAGCCTGTTCCTTGACTCTGATCTTGCTTTCTCCATTTATGTTTGGTCGTGTTTTGTCAGTAAGTGTAATGTGTTAGTGTACTGTAAGTAGCGTGTTGGTGTTCAGTAACTCAGTAAGTGTAATGTATTTCTGACATTGGTCAGTTTTTTTTTTCTGACAGGACACTTTATTTAGCTGTTTTACTAACTAGCTGGTATAATGTAGGCTATAATACAGACAGTAATAAGTTCCACCCTGTTATCTAAATTAAGCTTGTAGTTACAGGCCAACATAAATAGGAATTAACTTGGATATTTACTATGTTTTATGTTCTGCATTATGTTTAATGGAGCATCAACATTCACTACATTAACATCATTAACCTACCTGTGATGAAGTGTTGGCAACAGATGTTCATGTATTGACTGGCTGGGTCCCACAGTTTACCATTTTCATCCTCTCTGCAGATGCCTGAAGCGACAGATCTGACCTTATTCTGCCCTTCACTTTTTGCAGAAGTGAGGAAAATCAAAAAGTGGGTTTTTTAAATGGTTAGATGTGCAAAAAGTGTTCCAGCAGTTTTTAGGCCTGGTGCCACTAGTATTTCCAAATTGGCGCTAGCATTCTGGCCGCATTTGTTTTCACCCCAAAGGGGGCGAGGTTATTCTACAATAGGGAATTAACATATGATTGCTCTCATGAATATCACTGTAAAGGGGCGGGGAATATATGTGCTTGCTGAAAATATACACTCATTGAAAAAATTGTCGAATCATCGAAAGATTAAAGTTTCGTGCTCGGCCGTGCATGTGATGCATGCAAGGACGGGCCTTATCGCTGTTCTTGACTGACACAACAGCCACAATTGTGGACATTCAGCAAGCAGTGATGCCCTCCATGAGTCATCCTGTTAGTGCCAGCACTATTGCAATGGTGTCATGCCAGACGGTCATCTTCAGTGATGATTCCCACTTTTGCCTTGGTGGAGACAACCAACGAATCCGTGTATGGAGGTATCGTGGTCAGAACCAAGATGTTGCCAGTTTGTTGTCATGTGTCACACATCCAGGAGGCCTGGTGTCACTCCACTCAACATCTGCAGGAACTGTGTGAGGATATTTAAGCTGCATGGGATGGATTTTCACAGGACACCATTAGGAACCTCTATAACTCCATGTCAAGACGTCTGGCATGTTGCACTAGCAGACATGGCAGCCCGGCGCCATACTGAGAGACACTACTTCTGTATGTGTAGCTCAATAAATATTGTCCATATCTGTCTAAATGTATAATCATTTATTGTTCCTGGTCACCTTTATCTTCCTTCCCAATAGCACTGTAATCCCACACTTCCTTCTGGGAACATTTCGACAATGAGTGTAATATAAATGAGTTGGTTTTCTGTCCATAAATTGAACCAGCTACATCACAAGGATTTTTAAACCTCCCTTTAATATAGTTGGCTATGACATGTGGCAGTGAAAGTCTTTGGTCTGGATAGACCTTCTGTCTTATCTTCAGAAAGACTGACACTGGCTGAAGTCACCTGGACCATAAACCTTTCACAGCCTTGATCGCTGTGAGCCTGAAGGACGTTTATGTAATTCCTGACAGGTTTTCACCTCGGCTTTGATGAGAGCGCTTTTTAGTATTTCCTTTCGCTTTGTTACCTGGCAACAGACTCTCTACTCTTGGCTACTCGCGATCAGGTTCAAGCCTAAACCGAGTCTTACATAAACGCACGTCCTGCGCAGCGCAACGGCTTCATGCAGCCCTGCATCCCTTGAAATACTGCAAAGCGTTAAATGCAGGTCATTTTCAGCATATTCTGAGCGAAATGAATCTCTCATACATTAAAGGGCTGTGTGCAAAGCATTGAAATGCACTTTGCCTGCCTTGGCAGCACATTGATTTTCTCTGTTTCTTCCCACCCACATGCCCCTATACTCTCTTATGTGCGTTTTCTGAAAGCACTCATGGCTGGCAATCTGCATTCATAATTGCTTCCTGTGTTTGAGTAGCAGAGTGTTTGTCCAGGCTATATAGGTGCCTGAAGGTGCTCAAAAGAATCATAGCCTATATATATATATATATATATATATATATATATATATATATATATACTTGAGCTGTTGATGTATGTCAGGATAATGGGTGTTGTGAGTCTTCTTCAGCCTTCAGTGGGAAAATCACACCTCATCCTCAAAGCGGGATGAGTGTAGAGCTGCTGAGATCACCTGCCAGAGTGGCAGCTCTAAAGCGAATTCATAATCAGATACAGCATTGGGTGCAGTATTGTAGGCCACATGGACTTCTGGAGCACCTTGTGTTTTCCCAGAGGCACTGTAGAACATCCAGGTGGTCTTAGGCAAACTTGAGATGGGCCCCAAAGTTTTAGTTCGGACAGCAGCGGCTTTCTCTGTGGTGTCTTTCCAGGAACACCAGTCTTGTTCAGGTCATACCACAGCATCGCCATAAGGTTCAGGTCAGGACTCTGACTTGGTCATACCAAGACACATATCTTCTTCTTTAGTTGGTTTACTGGTGTGCTTTATATTTGTGGTCATTGTCTTCAGCTTGGGCTCATAGACCCCTGCTGTCACATTCTCCTGTAAAGTGTTCTGAAACACCATTGAACTCATTGATCCCTCAGTGACCACAAGGCGTTCAGACCCTGAAGCAGCACAACAGCTCCAAACCATGATGCTCCCAACGCCATGCTTCACAGCTGGAATGAGGGTTTAGTGTTGGTGTGCATTTGTCCTAAAAAGTTCTACTTCTTTTCTCAGAGGCACTGTGGAACATCCAGGTGGTCTTGGGCAAACTTTAGATGGGCCCCAATGTTTTTGTTCGGACAGCAGCAGCTTCCTTCCTTTTATTGAGCACACAAACTCTTGAATACTCCTGAATTTTTCTGCCTACACTTTAACAATATAGGTGTGATAAAGGGTTGGCATTGGAACAATGCCACAGAAGAACCACACCTTCAAACTCCTGGCTCAAACTCCAGTGTTGTTTAGCCTCCACCATTAAAAACAAAGGTGCCCAAAAAGCATCCTATGGAGTGGCATCATAAAACGATATCTCTTGGTTTCCCCCAATAATCTTCCAATGGTTGGTTGAAACTCCAGTCTTTTCCAAGTGCGGAAAAGGACTTTATGCAGGAGTCCCTAAGGAAAATGGCTTTTGGTTCACCTAAGAGCCTTTCAGTGGCTTGTCCTTGAAATAAATTGTCTTGTTTTTTTCTATCCAAGCTCCACGGAGAAAAAAATGAGTCATCTCTGTGATGGTCTGGGGGCGTTTTAATTACATGGAAATGGCTCCTTTGGTTGAGGTGACAGTACATTTAAACCACAGTGCCTACATTAACCTGTTGGACAACCAGGTTTTGCCTTTTGCTCATCATCCTACAGAGGAACATGATATTCCTATCCCTGTATTCCAAGATGACAATCCTCGTGTTCACAGGGCTGCAAATGTGACTGATTGGCATGATGAACATTCAGGAGCATATCTCGACTGGTTCCCTAAATCCCCAGATTTGAATCCTCTTGAAAATCTGTGGGACCACCTGGAACAACCAGTAAAATGCCAGGGACGGCATCCACCAAATCAGGCCCGACTGCACAAAGAGTGGCTGAACATTGCTGTGTCCTACGTTCAGAAACTTTTCCATTCCATGCCAAATGTAATCACAGCTGTTATTCGTGCTTGTGGAGGTGTTATATGCTAGTAGGTATGTTTCAGTCACAGGTGACCAATTTTTTGTCTGGTGCGCTTACATCTATAAAGATATAGCTTCTAAAAAGTTACATATTAGTATCTTTATACAGCTGTTTTGAACCAGCACCTAAAAATAAGACAGGGTGTGTGGAATCAATACAGCTTAAAAGTATGTGTAATTTCAACGAATTATGGTACAATTATGTTCCCTAACTAAAGGTACTGAAGACGTACCCTTGAGGGTACCACCCCAGTGACAGTTTAGTACCACTTTTTCAGAGACTGTATGATGATGAACATGCTATGGATCTTCACAAACATAAATGTAGGTACTTTTAGGGCCAATTTTAGCATCTCCAGTTTTCCTGACTGCATGTGTTTTGACTGTGGGAGGAAACCAGAGTAATTGGCGAGCTTATATTACAGCTACTATGAAATATCACCCAAAGCTAAAATCTTCTAACACATTCCTAAGCCGTTTTCATAAGATTGCGGGAGGTTGATTAGAATAGAAAACCACTGAAATGTGTAGCACAGAGATACCCAAAAAGCAAGACTGGAAACATCAGGATTGAGCATTAATGACAGGCTCTCTATAAGCATTTTATTCACACATTATATGTATGATGCATTGCTCTTATGTACACAGTTCAGTTAAATGTGCCTGTATGATCAGAATCAGGTCACTTCACCCTGCATGTGTGTGCATTTTCCCAGCCTATTCCCAGGAGTCTCATACAGGCTATTTCAGTTATTGTGCGCCTACTTTCATTCTGAACAAGGAAAATTCATATTTTCATAATTTTTACAGCTACATCCAATCCTGTTTTAAGGATTTTGATTGTTACAGTATGCCACTTGCAGCTGTTCTCCAGCAGATGTCACTAAAGTATCAACTTTTCACCAACTTCTTTTTTTTTTTTTTTTGGTATCCAAAAAGCATCACAATGTTCAGCTTATCGCAGCAGTGAAAGAGATTGGCCGAAGTGGTACTTGATCTACCACCTTACAATAAGCGTCATGCTGCAATGCTTTTGAGAAACTCACCCTCTCCTCCAGGACGAGTAGGCCGAGTCAAAGAGATGGTCACAAATAATGAGCCATGATGGTACTTGGAGGATCTTATTACTATTTCTTATTTCCGTGGCAAGCAGTCTGCTAAAAGACGTCACTGTAGGCCTGTATTGCAGTGGTTGGATATAAAGGGAGTGTCTGGGTGTATCTTTCCATTTCTCAGGGCCAATAACACTAGACCTCAATGGATATGCTGTTCATTTTATTAGCTGTAATACTAAGCAGAGTGGATTAGGCCTGCTTAAAGGTTCAGTGAGTATGTTTTTCCCCTAAACATGTACCAAAAGTTAAAGGTTTGCTAAGACCATTACACAACCTTCATTTCTCAGGAAAACTCTCTGGCACCATTCGTCTCTGCATTAATTGTACTGTAGCGACCTGCTACTGGCCTCTAGAAGCTTGGGCATTGTTGGCATATTGCTAATCACCCCAGGAGGATCATGGGAGGTGCTCATCTGTGTTATTTAACGTTGGGTTCTTCATCAGTTGAAGGTATGAGCCATGTGTGTATTGTGCCATTTGTGCTGGGGAATACATTAAGTTATTGTATTTTGTTGGGGTGGGGGGTGGGGGGGGGGCGGGGGGCACTGGGTGAAGGTGAAGCATGTAGCTAATGGTGGCCTCCCCCTGTATTTCAGTCCTCCGTACATGCTGCTCTGTGGGCAGCGCCACAACGCTGGGCTATGCTAACCAGGAGATACAGTGGTAGCCATGAGCTGAAGGTCGGGTGCAATGTGGACTGCAAACAGTTCCCCCGTCTCACCATCACAGTCTTGCTGATATCTCACTCCAAACGGCTGGAAGGTGGCCCTCATCCAGCTCGGGTGTGTCACCAGTGGCGTAGCTGGAGCCCAAGCACAAGTGCACAAGCAGTGTTCATGCCAGCATGGATGGCTCAGTGGGCGGCGAAGGCAAAGGGTGGCTGGGTGGGGCACCCAAGCTGTTCATCATACTTTGGGACATTTTGCCTCATGCAGGAGGATGGCGAGGACATGGTCCCAGAAATGGACAGGGGAAGTGAGCGTCCCACCGTGTTTGTGGTGGCTGGGACTGTGTGCATGACCAGGGACTTGAGCTGGTGGCTTGCTGGGTGTAGTCGACCTTTAGAGGATGGTAGCTGTGTAGCAACCTGCTACTGGCTGGTGCTGGCCTCTAGAAGCTTATGAGGCATGGGAGTGCTGTTGCCATGCCAGGAGGATCATGGGAGGCACATACCCTCTGAAAAAGGGACTTAATGTTGTTTAATTGTTGTTGTCTAGAAATTAAGAGGTTTGTGTGTGTGTTTAGTATGTTAATCTCTGGCAGGCAGTCTGTTTAGTTAGGAGAGGGGTGAGGGGTCACCATCAAGGTGCAAGACTACCTGCTGTGTCTTACTCTGCACAGCTACTACAGTATTTTGTAAGAGTAGATACAAATTCAATAGAAAAATTAGAATATGCACAAATAAATATAAATACAGTAATTGTACAAAGAATTTCTTGCTTTAAACAAGTTTAGATGTTTTGACTTTTTGGTTCTAGATTTTGACAGGCTTGGTTTTAGCTTTCTCTAGCCATCGTGTCATGTTAGCAGTGCACCTAATTTTATTTATTGAAGGGCTGATTAGCCAAACAAGGTGTTAAATGACAACTACAAAAAAGGGCCTTTCTTGAGGAGTGGTTTGGACTCATATAAAGTCACCACTTTTTGAATTTAATACTGATATGTTTTTTTTCTAAGCATATATATTGCTACTGCCTGGACAAAGAGCCTTTAAACATCTATTTTTATTCAGGTCCCTAAAACCTTTGCGCAGTGCTGTACACATATATTCACGTTATAATCATGTTTTGATGTACCACAAATAAATCTATTTCTACACTATTCATTCCTCTCAAATTCATACTCCAACCAATAGGGGGCAACATATCACTAGAAAGTTGCGGCGTCTACCCCATCATCAGAAATGCACTCTCCTCCTCAGTGTTAGCATGCACAGCTGTTTACCTTATCGGCCAATCTTAAGACTTATTTTGCTTCTATATACAGTATGTAGCTTCTTTTATTTGCTGCCTAATGTGGATTAATCCCGAGAGCAGCAGCGGGCACTGTAATGGTTGCTTGCTAAGAGCTCTAGCGCTTGTTATGATTATTACTCCTTTCATTGGCTACCTGGCTATACTGTCTACCCGATGGACAAGGGGTTAGAAAACGCAGTTGAGGCAGTGCTACTTCTTCATCCTCTTATGTTGGACTAATGGAAGAAGACCCTACATTGACTCACTGTTGCCTCTTTAGGTACAAACTGGTATCATAAAACAGGACAGGCTGGGGCTAGCTGGTTAGCATGCTAACTTCAGTCATAGGTAGACATGTTTAATGTTCCGTGTCAACTGACAGGAATGAAACTTGGTGGGTAAGTTTGACATCATGAGACGTTCATGATTTAAGGTTCAAACTTGGTCATGCATGTGACGCAAACAAGGACAGGCCTTATTGCTGTACTGTATAAGGACTATATCAGGCCATCCTGTTATGTGTGCTTTCCATTCTAACTCTGCTGTTGTGTTGGTAGCATTCTTCTCTCGGTAGCAAGAGAAGCATGCCTCGGAGAAGAGTTCAAAAGCAATTCAAATAGGTGGAAGAGTTCGAGAGGGGTCGCATCATAGGTCTCCGGGAAGCAGGATGGTCTTAACGACGCATTTCTGAGCCATACCGGTCGTGCGGATATTACCATAGCATGCTTCTATTTGCGGCAGTGGATAGAAGAAGGCATGCATCAGCCACATGAAGGATCTGGGAGATCTACACAAACCATGGAAAGAGAGAACTGACCCAACATGCACAGAGTAATCCAACAGCCACAATTGTGGACATTCAGTAAGCAGTGATGTCCTATTATCCTATTAGCGCCAGTACCATTGGTAGACGGCTGCACCACGCAGGACTACATGCACACAGACCGTTACGACGACTGTCCTTAACACCACATCAACATCACCAAAGACTGTAATGGTGTCATGCCAGACTGTCATGGAGTGACTCAGAATGGCAGCAGGTCATCTTCAGTGACGAGTCCTGCTTTTGTCTTGGTGGAGACGACCAATGAATCTGTGTGTGGAGGCAGCGTGGTCAGCGCCAACATCGATTTATTGAACAGTTTATTGTCACGGGTCACACGTCCAGAAGGCCTGGTGTCACTCCACCTCCACCCCTACCGCCCAATCTGCAGGAACTGTGAGAGAATATTCAAGCTGCACGGGATGGATTATCACAGGACACCATTAGGAACCCCTACAACTGCGTTAGCAAACATGGCGGCCCGACGCCATACGGAGAGACACTACTTCTGTATGTGTAGCTCAATAAATATTGCCCATATCAGTCTAAATGTATCATCATTTATTGTTCCTGGTAACCTTTATCTTCCTTCCCAACAGCACTGCAATCCCACACTTCCTTCCGGGTGCAGCTATTCTTTTGATGATGAGTGTATGTAACTAAACTGGGCTGAACCACTTTTTGAAACCTAAATATGAATAGGCAGAGTTAAACTGCTGTAGGCTGAACAGACAAAAACAATAACTGCAAAACAGCTTCTTCTGCAGCTTAGTTTGAGGATGGTCTGAACTGAAAAGAGAATGGTTTGTACATCACACCATTAAATACTTTCCGGTATGTAGGCGCAGCTCTATTAAAGACTTCTCTAAAGAGAAGAATACATACAGAGCAGTATCAAAGGGTTTACTGCAAGATTAAAAACCACCAGTAGGCCTGAAGAACAATGGTCAGGTTTGCTAAAGCTGTAAATAAAAAGAGTTCTGAGACGTCATCTGGGAAACTGTTCATATCCACCTACGTGCCATGGAAGAATGATTTCTGATTTCCTAAAGAGGCTTTTAGAAATCAATGTGGATGACTGATGGCACAATGGAGACTGTAAATACGAGAAGAGAGGAAGAAGACACTAAAATCAGGAAGGATCTTTTAAGAGGACTAAACCGTGAATTCCAGAGAGATGCCAAGAAGAACAAGGACCAATACTACAACCACATCAAATACAGGTTCTGTATGGCACTTGCAGTACATTTGCCCACAGGTAATGCACACTCGTAGGTTGCGTTCTAGCTGGTCCCATAAATACCTGATTGGCGATAAATCTGGTGGCCGGGCAGACCAAGGAAGTGTTGGAATCTGGCATAGCCATTCCTGGGAAACCCTTGTTGTGTGTGGCAAGATCATCACACCAGCAGTCAGGGCAGTGTGTCGCTCCACAGCAAAGACAGGACTGAAGCACTCACCATGAGGCCTCCATGCTCCTGACCGTTGTCGCATCCCAAAGAGAACCTGGATTCATCGCTAAAGACAATCTGGTTCCAGACCACAACCAGACTACACCTGTAATCATTTACATATCTGCCTGAGACATAACTGCATGCCAGGTTTTGTAGCAATCTGACATATACTTATATCTTAGCCCTAACTGTTACCTGAAAAGCAACACAGGGCAGCCAATCAGAACAGAGATCATTTGCATATATCAGTCTTAATGGAGATGTATTATGACAAACTCACTTTTTCAGTGCTTGTTCACGTACATTTGGTTATCTGGGTTGCTCAGCAAAAACTGTGAAGTAAGACATCCCAGTGAGTGTTCTGTGAGCGGCCCAGATTAGAAAACATGGAATTCAACAAGACAGATTGACTTCCCTTGTTACATCAAGTGGACGACTTCTTACAATAACCCCTCCCAACCCCTGGGCCAATCTGAGTATCTCCGTCCATGGCTTCAGAACTAACCTTCCTGATGGGGTTAGCCTTGGCTATGTGGAAGCTGAGCGCTATGAAGTTTATTTTTGCTAAGTTTAAATGTGAGTTAACCACTTTGTGTTTACCACCGTTATGATAGCATAATGTAACTGATTTTACAGCATTTCTGCATAATTTAGCCACACGGTCATTCAGAGTGGTTTGATATGATTCATTGTAGTCAGTTCAAGTCAAGGTTAATTTATATAGCATATTTTACAACAGATGTTATCATCACAAAGCAGCTTTACAGAGAACTGTTGATAAACTTACCAAATCGAATTTCTTTACAGTGGTGTGGCCATGTCCACAGCACCAATATAGCTATTTTATTTACTATCCAAAACCAACAATGAACCTACACATCTTCACAAGTGTATGTTGATGATGGTAAATCTGCCTCACAGAGCCCGGCATGCATGTCTGAGGTATGAATTTACATGTGTTTATCTCAGTACTATTGTAAAACAGACATCAGGACGCATATCTGCAACCATTATACATGATAGCTTACTCCGAGTGAGCTTTTAGAGGTGCTCTAATAACTCTTCAGATGTCTGGTTCCTATCACCCGAGCTATTCTGTTTCTCTAGATCAGAGCATTTCAGACATGAACCGTTTAATGATGCAAATGTCATATTTGCAGTAAAACATAATTACTGTATGAATATTCTCCCAGTTACATAACAGGCCCTGTAACAGTTGCAAAACACACAATATGCATGCTCTTTTACAGCTCATTATCAAACACTGTTTTCCTGGAGCCCTGCATAGTTTAGTGTTTCCTGTTCTGACACACCTGATTCAACTCATCTGATCTTTATCAGGCTGCTCATGTAGTTTAAATGGGCGTGTTACAGCAGGGAGACATTGATTTACTCCTGCTGAACTCTGTGCTCTATATGGGCTGAGCTAGTCTGCATTCCTGTTTTTGCTATACCTCCAAAACCCGAAACCATATCTTGCAATATCAAGTACTTGGATGATTTCCCCTCTTATATACATAAGTATCTACCGTATATAAACAAGCTCACCAGACAAAACATTAGTCACCTAAGACTGAATCATTTCTAATAGCGTGTAATACCTCCACAAGCACTAGTAACAGCTGTGATTGGATTTGGCCTGTACCACCGATTCTCAATCTATGGATCCAGCCACTCACACCCCGTAAGTACATATAGCCCCATCATCCTCATGCAGCGCCATTTGCAGGAGCCTGAAGTTACTACCATCTTCAGCATGCAGGGTGGCTCATTTTTTGTCCAGTGAGCTTACATATATACATATATACATATATACACACACACACACACACACACACACAGACGTATATAGTTCAGTTATATATATTCAGTTTGAATGAGGTTTGCCATCATCTTCTACCATCATCTAAATGCTGAGCTTGACTGACTAAGACTATTGAAGAAGAAGCAGTGTGCTGAGGGTGAAGAGGCTGGAGGACAGTGAAAGATGTGGGAGCTAGGACGCATGAATGACAGCCTCCGAGAATGCCCGGACACTGCTGGCCATTAGGATCTGCTCGTGGAGCAGCATGATGGCCTGGTGTGAAAAAACTGGTCCTTAAAATTTTGATTGCTAAGTAGTTTCATTGAATGGAAATTGAAAATGCAGTGATCACAAACAGACAGGCCGAATGCTGGAAAGTCCATCAGACAGCACATCTGAGTACCCTGCCCTTGTGTAATACCCCTGCCCATTTATGGGTAAAGGCCACCAGTCTAATTAGACTGAAGTTAAAGGCAAATTCTGAGGCCTTTGACAATTTAATAGCAGAAAACCTGAAAGCTTCACTGATTTATGGTTATTCGGAGCCCAAGTCCTATGACCAGTCAGGCAGACAATTATGTCATGTCACTGCTGATCCACAGTCAGCTCTGTTACACAGAAACAATGAAAGAAGTTTGGGGTGATGAGTGTCCTTTCAGTCTGCCTCCATCAAAGTGGTCAAGCTACTCTACACAGGGGCCGGAGGTGTCGTATTGTGACCTGTACAACTATTGAATCACCAGGTAATGTATTTCTGACATCTGTCACTTTTCCTGTCATTAAGACACTTTGTTGTGTGGTTTTGGTCGTCTGTCCAATGTGATATTACTGTGACTAGAGATGGGCGGATCAATACCTAAATACCAATACTTCTTTTTTTATTTTTTAAAATCGATTATGGCACAAAAAATATCATATCATATCATAACTGCGACTGAAAAGTGCATTTTCATTGGTAGACTTCATGCTACACCGAGGCTTCTTCTAAACCCCCAGCAGAATGTTAGATATACTTAAGGAATTTTTGCATTCATTTTATCTGGCTTATTTTTGACTTTTGTTTAATTAACATGGACAATACACATTAACCAACATCATTACTTCCTAATGTAAATGTGCCAGATGTAGCCAACTGGCTAATTTCCATCTGCATATACTTTCGATAATTATTAACTTTAGTTAGATATAAAACGAACTTTTAAATGTAACAATTCAGACAGTAATCTAACAAATACCCATTTAGTTACTGACTTTTCGTCCACATGGGGAGGAACTGTGGATGAAAAAGTAGGGTGGTGAAGGGAAAGACAGAATTAGTGCCAGCCCAGCATGGCCTGTCAGTGGGGTCTGGCTGGAGGACGGCAAAAGAGGTGGCAGCTAGGGCGGCTAACTGACAGCCTCACAGAACGCCTGGATGGTGGCTGGCCGTGAGGACCTGCTGGTGGAGCAGCATGGTGGTCTGCTGGCCTTCCGGCAAAAGTGCATTATATTTGTTGGCTAAAAGTTTAATTGAGTTTAACTGAAATTGCAGCGATCACAAGATAAGACAGACCGAATGCAGGCAAATCCATCAACCAGTCATCAAACAAAGTCAGGTAAAAGTCAAAAACCTTACTTGGAAACATGGCTATGAACCACATGAAAACTGCCAAGAAGAAAACCAGACAAGCAGCAGGTGATGGGGATAATGAGGGGGCGGAGCCAGAATGTTCCATGGAAAATCCGGAGGGCTGTGGACTTCAGCTACAGTGACGTAATACCTACTCTTCTTTTGTCTTAACGGACAAAAAAAAAGAAAAATTACTGTTGTTCAACGAGAGCCGGTTCTTGTGGTTCCCCTAAAAGATCCGAATCAAAGAGCCGACTCGAACGACACATCACTGCTTCCCGCGTCTTCTGCTTCTACACTTACTACCCAACACACGCACGCACGCACGCACACACACACACGCGCTAACTGCGTCACATGCCCGCATCTGTTTTCAAACACAACCTCAAACTCGGTTATGACGTTTGTTTTGTTTATTCTATTTAGCATATTGTTTATAGGATATAATCCCAGCCCAATGTGCCCAGCGCGTCAGATTGTCCTGGGACAAAACTGAGCACCTAAACAGAGGTAAACACTAACACACAGGTTTGTACTCCTGACTTATTGGGGTATTGTTAGATCAGCCGATTCAGGGACCACATGAAGCCCCTAATCTTTTCCTTGCATCAAGTGCATGCCTTAAAACTAATAACCCTTCACCTGAGCACGCACGGTCCCCACAAAGCCGTAAATACAAAAACACTCGCGTACAGGGGGAAGTCCGCATGGGCACTGCCTCTCCCTCTCTCTCTCCCTCTCTCTCTGTGACTGTGTCAGACTGGGTTAGTTAGTGGAGAGGCAGAAGGAGTCAGAGTTGTTATGGACTGGATATGAGGGGCTCTGACCATGGCTTGGAGTAGTAGGAGACCACCAGCCTCCACCACGGCGCTGCTCTTTCTGTCCTGCCTGCTGTGCCGCGCAGTGAGCGCTCAGGTCTCGGTGAATGAGATTTCTGGCTTCAGCTTGAGTCCTCCTTACTTTAACCTGGCGGAGGGAGCGGCGATTTCAGCCACCGCCACATGCGGGGAGGACCAGCACTCCAGACCCAGATCAGATCTCTACTGCAAACTGGTCGGAGGACCAACGATAGGAGTGCCGAGCCAGACCATACAGGTAGGTGCAGAGCAAGAGGGGGAATTAAAGGGGGACCCCACCAACTTCTCTAAATTTCAGAACAGTTCAGTCAGCCGACACGTGCCCTCTGAGTTTACATATGTATCACTGATAATGGCAAATAAGTTTTTTGGGGGATGCTCTTTTGTCCCACAGTGCACTGCCAATCTAATAGCAGCCAGGCTGCATATATAGCCTTGAACATGTGAACAAAGCCATTCAGAGTGGTTACAGACTCTCGATTTCAATATAGTTGTGGTGATGGTAACCGGGTATCCCAACGTCTACAGCATTAATATAGCCATTCTATTTACCACCAGCCAGCCTACACATGTCCCCTGAGTTTATATACATATCACTGATTATAGCAAATAAGTTTTTTGGGGGATGCTGTTTTGTCCCACAATGCACTGCCAACCTTCTAGCAGCCAGGCAGCATATGTATACTTAAAGTATTACTTAATGTAATGAGATTTTAAAGGCATTAAACACTTCAGACGTCTGGTTACCATCACCACCATTATGGACATTTCTGAATTGGTCAGTTTCTCTGGAACGAAGCATTTACACAACAAACCACTCTGAGTGACTTTATCTACATCTCAAGCAGATGCTTCTGCAGAATGTGTGAAAAATGGATGGACTTCCCCTTTAACACTGGAAACTGAAAGTCTTGAGATGAAATCTTAACCTGATGCTGTTTCAGAGCTTCATGACTTTTTGCCTTCTTTACATCAATCACGTACATGTGAACAAAGCCATTCAGAGCGGTTTGGCGTGAAACACTCCTCTCTAGAGAAGCTTACTGAGTCAGAATTGTTCACAGTGGTGGTGAATGGAACCAGATGTCTGAAGAGAAAGCTTTGAAGTAGTTACAATACTTTGCCTCATGAACTGTGTTATGATAAATTGTGCATGGGGCATTATAAGGCAAAATAGTGTCTGCTTTTTTCCCATGGTTTTACCTCTGTAAACATCACAAAGCTCTGCAGACACCTATAGGCTCACTGGTAGGTTTGGTATAGTACATAGAGTGACTGTACCATTGTAGACATAATGGCCCCCTGGTTCCCACCACCTCACTGTGAAGAATGATAAGCTATACAGAAAGTCAGACCTCTCAGAATGATCCTGTTTACGTCTCATCTGTGCATACATTTAGAACAACTGATGTAGCTCACTTTTAAAGAACAGCTTAGATCATCGCTTTCATCCTCACCTGTACTAGCAGAGTTTGGTTGAGTAGCCTATTGAGGAAACATCTATTGCTGTTACATCCTATGAGTAACATCCCATTTCCCAGACTTTCATTTGGCTCTTGACTCCATACATTGGCAGAGCTGGCTGGGGGCCTGAAACCATCCTCCTTTATTTTTATATATATATATGGACTAATATATGCACACACACACACACACACACATATATATATAT
>CM067482.1:5240636-5259943 GCA_034552555.1 Semaprochilodus insignis | reverse complement strand
TTTTTTTAATTCATTTAGTAAATGCCATTTAGGCAAGCTGAGTATGTTTCATTAGTAACACACAGAAATATCAGTGCATCAGATCTACGAGCAGTGGCTAAAATCCCAGTCTACAGAAAATTCTCCAGGGAACTGTGCCAGGGAAGGCATCCACCAAATCTGGCCCAAATGGGCAATTCTTTGATGCAGGAGCGTCTGTGGCCCACATCCAGAAACGTGTCCAGTCCATGCCAAATCCAATTATAGCTGTTATTCGTGCTCGTGGAGGTATTACACGCTGTTAGGTATCTTTTCTGTCTGCTGAGCTTATTAAGAACAGACAAGTCCAAAGCCAATATATTGTCTGTTTCAAGCTTCAAATCAAACACAGACTTTTACAGGATTCAGACAGCCAAAAGAAAGTGACTTGCTGTTAGCTTAGCACTGCCATAACATTAGAATGCCATAGGGGCGCTAACAGACGTCAGCAGTGTTGTGGAGGTATTTATTTCCTCACTTTTGACTGTATTTTGACATTTGTAGCCCACACTGAAGGCCCAGCTCTGATTGGTGCAGTTCAACACTGCTAAAGAACAATCTGGATGCTGGAACAAGCATGCCTGTCGATTTGTGGATGCAAAGAATATTCAGTGAATGGTTCAGTACTTGATAGCACTGACATAATTCAATGGGTCATAAAGGAATTGAATTTCGATATTCAGCGCCAGAAACAGACTGGAACACGTACTGGAAGATACAAGCAGTGGTTTCAGATGTGAGCCTGTCTTAGGCGTAAACACACCCACACTGGCTGCAAGTATGTACAGTTTGAAAGCAATATGAAATTGCTTCATTTCCTGAGCTGGAGTTGATCATGTTAGGATATAATCACTGCTGGCTGAGGTTCAGTGCATCACTCCACTTGCTTTGACGTGTGCCTCTGTTTGAAGTGCGTGTGGAGCCCGGTTCATTGTGCGTGCGATTGCACCTCATGCTCGGCGAATGGTACAAAAGGAGCCTGCGAAAGGAGAAAAGAATAAAGGAGGATTCCAGGATAAGGGATGCTAATCCGCCCGGCTTTGGTGGGTGTTGATCCGTTGTGAGACTCTTTTTGTCCGTGGTCAGAGGCTGGCACCGAACAGAAGCCCATAGGAGTCCTCTCTTTATAGTTTACAGTGTTATTCTCAGCCTCTGCCTCATTTCTGAGTAGGCCAGTTCCCCCCAGCCCAGGGGGATTGTGGGAAGCTCTCGGGCTGCTGCTACCGTTCTCCTTCTTTTAGTGTCTCAGGAGAACGAGGCGTGCAAAAAATAGACTTTCGCTGGGGTGCCCTCAAGGAAAACGTCCAGAAGTGTCATAACATCATATAATCTTTCTCTCTCTTACTTTGTCTTTCCCCTCTTTCTGCTTTCTGTCTCTCACACTTTCTCTCTTTCTCTCTCTTACTTTCTCTTCCTCCTCTCTCTCTCTCTATCTCTCTCTCTAGCTCTTTCTCTCTTTTACTTTTTCTTCCCTCTCTCTCTCTCTCTTCCACTCTCATTTTCCCTCTTACATATCTATCATTTTTGTCTCTGTATGTCTCTCTTTCTCTTTCCATCTGTTTCTCTCTCTCTGATTTTCTCTCTCTGTTACTTTCTCTCTCCCCCCTCTCTTTCTCTCTTTTTCTTTCCCTCCCTCTTTCTTTCTCTCTCTTTTTTCTCTCCCCCTCTCTGATTTTCTTTCTCTCTTACTTTCTCTCTTCCCCCTCTCTCTCTTTCTTTCTTTCTTTCCCTCCCTAAAAAAAAAAAAAAAATTTTTTCTCTCGTCCTCTCTTTCTTTCTGTCTTATTTTCTCTTCCCCTTTCTCTCACTCGCTCTCTCTCTCATTTTCTCTCTCTTTCTTACAGATCTATCATTCTTTGTCTCCCTATGTCTCTCTCCTCTGTTTCTCTCATTCTCTCTCACTCTATCCGGACCTCCCTGTCTCTCTCCTGTTTTCTCTCTCTTTCTCTCTCCCCTTATCTCTCACTTGTTCCATCTCACTCTGTCTCTCTCACTGTCTCGCTCCATTCTCTCTCTCTCTGTCTCTGTCTCATTGTCTCTCACTCTTTGTCTCCCTATATCTGTTTCTTTTTCTCTGTTGCTCACACACTTTCTCTCTAACATGCACATGCACACACATTCGCACACACATACGCATACACACACACACACGCACACACACACACACACACACATCCACCTGTTTAAGATCTAAAGTTGTGGTGCTCAGCGCAGCAGCTGGACTCGCTGTTTCAGAAATAGTCTGTGTGTGTGTGTATACGGTTCATTAAAATGAGTGCTGGGGGTCTATTTTTAGAGAGGTTCAGGATTCAGAGGTTTTGTCTAATGCAGAGATCAGTGGCATGGAGCCCTCACAAACGGACCTGACACAAACATCATCCGCACATTAACAGAACCCAGCCATCGCGCACATCCTGTCGGCTCTGTCCTCCAAAAATACCCCCCAAAACCTTGATGCAGCCCACAATGAGCCAGTTCCCTCACTGATGATGACTATTCATCTATTTCTGTCCTCTCTGAATGAGAGAGTCCACTTAGGGTCCTGTTAAAGAGATGTCTCCAGACTCTGTTTAGATTAGACATAAGGCTGCAGCTCTGTTTATTCACGTAGAGTGTTTGAACTTCTCTGCTAATGGCCGTTAAAGTCCTGTGAGTATGTGTTAGTTTTAGATGCTTCTGGTAAGGAGCCAAAAGTATCATGTTTACTTTTAGGACGGCAGTGTTTTGTTTTAGATATGATGCTTTTTAGATAAGCGCATAAGAGCGCATCAGCTGGTGTTGGGGGTGTTTTCCTATCGCCTCTTCCTGGAAGTGAAGTTTTGAAGTGCATTTAGCAGCTGTGTTTGGTGTCTGTAGTTTACTTATTTAGGTTTTGCACTGGAACTACAAGTGGCTAATGGGTAATAGGAGGTAGTATCCCACCAGGTAGCACTGAGTCAGGTAGCAGTAAGGTCCCCAGTATCCTTGTCCATTGACTCTGGCACTTCCTTAATGCTTGTAGCTTTCCCCAGTAGAGGTTGCACTGAGTTTACTGCTCAAAAGTGCCACATTATGCTTGATGTTGACTAGTCTCTGATCTGTTGATTACGGGACCAACAACATTGGATGCCTCAGAGAAGACAGCAGTGAGGCGCCTGGTGATTCCTGGAGGCTAGCAGTGCTCCAGGGCTTGCTGGAAAAAACAACTCTCTTCTGACCTATGGAGACTGAGCAAAGGTCTACAGTCCTTCAAAGGTCAGATACAGAACATCGTGATCTGAGTTTTCCGATGACCACGGTACAAAGTCATGTATGGTTGGAGAGGGAGCATAACGTCTTATAATCCTGTGAACTTCGGAGTCAGTTTCATCAGCTTTTGCCGAGTTATGTTGCTCCAACTTTCTCCGGCACAGGTGAGCATCTTGGCAAGGCTGCAAAGGAGGCATCTAGGCGAGGTACCAATTTGCTAGATCCATATCTGCAGTTCCCTGAATGCTAGCAATGCGATCCAGGGCTCATTAGAAAGGGCATTGGCATGCTCTACTGACCTGTGGGTTTGGATTCAGCGTGGAGTTTTAAAGTAGGACTTTCAAAAAATACATAGCCTTCCCTTCTCCTGTGGTGTTAATAATGACATCACTGGCTACTAGTTGACGCTGACTCGGCTTTCATCAAATGAGTGTCGCCTTCAAAAGAATCAGTAGTTGTCTGACCCCTATTCTCCAACTGATGTTGTCCTCACAGGCAGTAAGTTTGGGCCTGTGTTTCCTGGCTGCGTGTCAGCACTCCTGCAGAGCTCCAGTACATTGTTCAGTCTGTTTCCTGAAGAAGCTGATTCATTTGGACATTGCTGCCATTATACCAGAACAGCATAACTAAAAGCTTACTCACCAGACTCTCTGGAGCAGCAGGCAAGGCAGGGGTGTCCCAGCTGAGGGAACAGTGGAACAGCTATCCAGACCCAGTGGCTTCATAACCATAGTTATAAAGGAAGGTCCACGCCTACTGCACTGTTTCCATGCCTGGCTCAGGAAACAAATGGTTTCTATTAGTTATAAACAGAGTTTCTATGAGTTCCTGTGGTGAGCCAGGACTGTTAGACCGAGGCCTTCAGTTCAGCTGTCACGACTCTTTAAAAAAAACAAGATAAAGAACATCTATGGTAAGGCTAATTTCTGCTAGCACCTCAATGGGATTTGCAATACAGTGTTAGCGCTAAGCTAAGTTCGAGCATCAGTGTTTTCATTGCTGGAGTATCACTCCATCCTTTGAACCAGACTGTTGTTTTTCCCACACTGACTATTTCTGTGTGACTTAAGTGATGTGGCATTTCATTCACAGCATGTGAGCTGTGGCAGGGTGCAGGCTGCGGGTTCTGACATCTTGATGCTGGGTCAACATCATGATATCTGTCATTCATCGACAATGGATGGACTTTTTCCAAAATGTATTGTTTCGAATATCTTCATGTTCGTTCCATTTATTGTCACTTATTTTCACCAAAATCAAAACATGTCGTATGAGCAGGGGTGTTTGAGTGCTTGGATACGACTGTTCACCGAAGTTTTACACTGGCTCTTTCACTGGTGCTGAGCTGCCGCTGTTTCCCATTTCTAACAAATGACTGAAACCTGATTAGACAAATCCTGGGAAAGCCTAGAGTGACTCTCTAAATTCGTCCCACCCCATTTACAAATCAAAACCTGGTTGGTTAATTCCTCTGTCACTTCCTAATTAGTGCTTAATCTGAGGCATTAGGCCTTCACTTCAGCTCCTGAAGTCCTCACCAATGGGAGCCCTAGATACCCCAAAAAACCTGTTTTAGATTTTGCAGTCAAAACTTGAAATAAAGAGTGTACTACAATAACTGCAGAGGTACCACAAACTCATTTCTATTCAAGATATGAACTAAAAATTAGATATTAATTCCATTTCTGCAGTATTGCTGGGGTTGTTGACTACTGCTGATAGACAATTAAAGATTCCATGAATGGCAACAAATTCCTTTATTGTAATTGTGTTTTACACAACGACATTCCTGCGCAGCCTAAAAACCGAACTCAGATATATGCACTCATCATCAAAAGAATAACTGCACCCAGAAAGAAGTGTGGGATTGCAGTGCTATTGGGAAGGAAGATAAAGGTTAGCAGGAACAATAAATGATGATACATTTAGACTGATATGATCAATATTTGTTGAGCTACACATACAGAAGTAGTGTCTCTCAGTATGGTGTCAGGGTGCCTTGTTTGCTAACACAACATCCCAGACATCTTAGTACGGATTTGTTGGTCGTCTCCACCAAGACAAAAGTGGGACTTGTCTCTAAAGATGACCCGCTGCCATTCTGTGTTACTCCATGACAGTCTGGCATGACACCATTGCAGTCTTTGGTGGTGTTGACGTGGTGTTAAGGGCAGTCATCATAGCGGTCTCCATGCATGTAGTCCTGTGTCGGGCAGCCGTCTGCCAATGGTGCTGGCACTAACAGGATGACTCATGGAGGGCATCACTGCTCGCTGAATGTCCGCAATCATGGCTGTTGGGTCACTCCACGCATGTTGGACAATTTGTCAGTTCTCTGTCTCTGTGGTTCGTGTAGGTCTCCCAGATCCTATTTGTCACCAGTGTGTGCCTACTTCTATCCACTGCCACCAACAGCGTGCTATGGTAGTATCTGCATGACCGGTATGGCGCGCAATATGTCGTTAAGACCATCCTGCTTCCCGGCGCCGTATGATGCAACCCTACTCCAACTCTTCCAAGTGCTTGAATTGCCTTCGAACTCCTCTCTGAGGCATAATTCGCTTGCACAAGATGCTACCAACACAACAGCATGAGTCAGAATGGAAAGCATATGCAACAGGATGACCATATATAGTCAGTCGAATGTCTCTTGATGTCAAACCTACCCACAAAGTTTAATTCTTATCGGTCGATTCCCTCTGGGTGCAACTATGTTTATGATGATGAGTGTATTTTGTCCATATAGGCTTTATCTTCACACAGCCTAAAGCTCTGTAGAGCACTGTAATGTGTGGCACACACAGTGGTACAACAGCCAAACATTTTTGTCTTGGGTGGACAAACTGCAGTGTTTGCATTGAGCTGAGGGCCAAAAAAGAACAGTGAACAAATAAAGAGAGCTGAGAATCGAGTTTAAATTAAGATTTTACAGTGTAAAAACATGTTTTGCATAGTTGAACTTCCTGGCGGGCCAAATCAAAACATGCTCACTGGCCAATTTTGGGCAGCCCTGGTACAGACGCAGTGCTACAGTGCAGTAGGAGAACTCCACGGGTGTTTCAGCATTTCTGCAAAGCTCAGTCGTTGAGATGTAAACAAAGCCATTCAGATTGGTTTGATGTAGTTCTTCATTGTAGAGAATCTCACAGACTTATAATGGTGGCAATGGGAACCAGGGGTCACCATGTCTACAACACATTTTATTTACTATCCAAAACCACCAGTGAACCTACACGTGTCTTCTAAAGCTGTACATGTAATGTTGATGATCTTCAAACAGTGGGCACCCAGAAGGAATCAGCCGACAGGAAGGAAACTTGGTGGGTAGATTTGACACCGTGAGAAATGCGAATGCTTCAGGTTTGCAAGGACGTACGCAAGGACGGGCCTTATCGCTGTACCTGACTGATCCAACAACCACGACTGAGGACATTCAGCAAGCAGTAATGCCCTCTGTGAGTCATCCTGTTAGTGCCAGCACCATTGGCAGACGGCTGCACGACGCAGAACTACATGCACGTACATGTACGTTATAACTGAACACCACGCCAGCATCACCAAAGACGCCAATGGTGTCGTGCCAGACTGTCATGGCAGCGGGTCATCTTCAGTGATGAGTCCCGCTTTTGTCTTGGTGGAGACAACCAACGATTCCGTGTGTGGAGGCACCATGGTCAGCACACGTCACATGTCCAAGGCCTGGTGTCACTCCACCTCCACCCCTACCGCACAATCTGCAGGAACTGTGTGAGAGTATTCAAGCTGCATGGGATGGATTATCACAGGACACCATTAGGAACCTCTACAACTCCATGCTGAGACGTCTGGCATGTTGCATTAGCTAACATGGCGGCCTGATGCCATACTGAGACACACTACTTCTGTATGTGTAGCTTAATAAATATTGCCCATATCAGTCTAATCATATTAGGTAACCTTTATCTTCCTTCCCAATAGCATTGCAATCCTACGCTTCCTTCTGGGTGCAGTTCTTCTTTTGATGATGAGTGCAAGTTTTCATTGTGTACTACTGCCTTATATTGCTGTGCATCTCTGGCAGGAATTTATTTTAAATGACGTGTTTTCCGCCAACATCATCTCAGTTATCAGGCAACACATTGCGGAATAACTTATTCTGGTGTAGCACTCAGAGACATTGGATGCTTTGGCAGTCTGGTTCCTATCACCACTGTTGTAAGCGTTGCTGATTTGATAAGGTTCTCCAGAACAGTGCACATCATCTTAATCATTAAATTACACAGGCACTTGGAAAAATCCCCTCTAAGAAAAGCGTAGTGAGTGCAGAGAGGCGGAGTTGGAGGCCGTACACTGATACTATATCAGTTTCACTGTAGGGAAACAGAGCTCTGCTTTTCATTTCCCCTTTGGATGGGGCGAGTGATATGAAAGTGCACTACGTCACTGCAAATACAGTTTTCAGAAGAATTGTTCATATGTTTACATGCTCCGAGGGCATGCAGTTCTTGGAGCTGCCTGTCCTGAGCATCAGGTTGAGCCAAACTGTGTCTTGGCCCAGTTGAGTCTCATTGTAAGACAAATTAAGCAACATGCTGAGACTCCGAGGAGGTAGAGGCCAGAAATGAAGTCGCTCTGCATCCGTCACGTACACTTGGGCTAAAAACATGTTGATGAAGGTCTTCCTCTGAGGATGTCATTTCATATGGAAGTTTGTTTTTTCCTTCCAGGGCATTATGCAGCCATGCCCAAAATAGCAACAGAGTGGATCAGTCATGTGTATGGAGTATCAATCAAATCCCATATAAACCATATTAGTCAAATTTTTATTAACCTGTATAGCCTTGCCTTTCACTCTTCCATCCTGTGTCTTTTTTTCTTTGTGCATAATCATACTCATAACCAGCCCAGTGTAAGGTAGAAGCCTGCTATTTGCCTTCTGTGAACTGGACCTGACGTCATTCAGGATCATTTCAAGCCGTCGGATTGAGCTGGTTATTTTGGACGTTCTTTATTTCCGTGTTTGCTGGTTAGCAGTGCGGCTTCAGGTCGGGATCACGAGTCATTTTTGGACTGGGAGCTCCTACTCTGAGCTATAGCATGGAACATTGTTAGGGATTGACATCTAATACTGCCAGCCTTTTCCAGATATATCAGCGAGTGGTTGGAGGCCTTGTGATGCAAGGACTGACGCACAAGTTACTGCTGCTGCTGGCCCTGAGGCAGTGATATATGAGCACGGAAAAAGTGCATGCGCTTACTGCTTCAGCTGCACTCTGCTGACCAGTTCAGATCTGGTCATTTGGTGTATTTGGGAATTTCTGGGTGAGCCAGTACCTATTTGAGTACACCAACCAGGCTGGGATTCGGAATTATTGGCCCAACATTTGTACTTACTCTCATTTGCAGATATGTTTGGGGACACTTTCAACATCTAGTGACCTATAGTTTTGGTTTTGACCCACTGCTAGAGGTGTAAACTAGGGCCTGTCTTATTAATGCATGTATTGTGTTTTATTTGCACCCATATGACCCATATGGGTATATATGCATACATACAGTGTATATATATATATATACATACAGTGTATAAATATGTTTGTATGTGTATTTAGATGTGCATGTGTGTGTGTGTGTGTGTGTGTGTGTGTGTGTATACAGTATATACACACATATCCACACATACCCTATAAGGACAATAGTATTGGGACTCTTCTCAGTCGTTGAATTGAGGCGTTTCATTGACTCCTATTGCAGAAGTGTATAAATTCAAGCATCTAGACATGCAATCTGGCTTTTCAAACATTGGTGAAAGAATGGGGGGGCTCTAAAGAGCTCACTGAATTTGAGTGTGGTACTATAATGGGGATGCCACCGTTCCAAGTCAGTTTGTAAAATGTCCTCCCGTCCTAAATATTCCACCATCAACTGTGGTATTATTGAAAAGTGGAAGCATTTGGCACCACAGTAACTTTGGCACAAAGTGGTAGACCATGTTATAGGGCCGGGTCGCCAAGTGCTGAGGAGCATGGTGCGTAAAAGTTGCCAACGCTCTACTAACTTAATAACTGTAGTCACAAACGTCCACTGGCATTAACATCAGCACAAAAACTGTGCACTGGGAGCTTAATGGCATGGGTTTCCATGGGCGAGCAGCTGCATGCAAGCCTTGCATCACCAAGCACAATGACAAGCGTCGGATGGAGTGGTGTAAAGCACCGCCACTGGACTCTGGAGCAGTGGAAACGATTGTGTGGAGAAAGTGGAAACTTTCTGTGGAGCAACGATTCATGCTTTTCTTTTTGGCAGTCTGATAGACGAGTCTGGGTTTGGTGAATGCCAGTAGAACATTGCCTGCCAGTTTGGATTGTGCCGACTGTAAAGTTTAGTGGAGGACGGATAATGCTATGGGGTTGTATTCCCGGAGTGGGCCTAGGAGCCCCTTAGTTCCAGTGAAGGGAAATTTTAATGCTTCAGCATACCAAGACATTTGACAATTGTATGCTTCCAACTTTGTGGGAACAGCTTGAGGAAGATCCAGGAAGATCCTGTCCTGTATGACTGTGTCCCAGTGCCAAAAACAAAGTCCCACACAGAGTCCCCTGAACCCCCTTTGGGATGAACTAGAATGGAGATTGTGTGTTGTGAGCCAGGCCCAACATCATTTGTCCACATTTGTCCAACATCAGGGTCTGATTTTACAAATTTTCTTCTGGATGAATGTCTGAGAATCCCCACGGACACACTTCAAAGCCTTGTAGATTTCCTTTCAAGAAAAGTGGAAGCTGTTATTGCTAAGTATTGCTTAACTTTATATTGGTTGCTGTTACCTCAGAACGCCAACAGGTGGCGCTATCGCTTCTGTAGTTCAAGTGAACAACTCAGTAAACAAGTTCCGAAGTACACTGCTAACGAGTCTCAGTTGCGTTATTGAACGTCGATGTAACGGCTGTTTGTTTTCCTACTGTTATGATAGAGAATACATAACAGTTGGGGTGTGCGGGGGACAACTCCATATTAATAGCAATAGATTTAGAATGAGGTGTCATCAAAACTCTTGTAGGTGTCCCAATACTTTTGTCTATGAAGTATATGTTTCATATGTGGCCCAATTTCAAATACGTCCATATGTGACACATACTGTATATGGGCACAGCACATCAGCACATAACTGGGGCTAGCTCGAGAACACGTTCCGTCATCACCTGTATGATTCCCAAAGTGTAACTTAATCCTGCACATTGGAATACAATGTAGTTCCCAGTAGTTCAATAGGCTTAAGCTTTGCTAACAAGGATACATTGAGACTGTTGTTTGAAAGATGGAATCTGGTGATAACAGGCAAAGTGCTACACAAATGGTTAAAGATTTACTTTACGGTTTATTCAATCATTTTCTTTCTTCAGGGCACTCCTGAAGAATCAAGCGTGCAGGGGTGGAATGCGTAAAAGAATACCATCTTGAGAGGATATGTGAGAGAGAAATCCCTCCCCTTGCCCACATGACCTCAGTCCTGGCCACCTGTTTCTCTCAGATACACTAATGCTCCTCTCATTGTTTTAAAGGCCCCCTTTTCATTCTGCTGCCTTCATGGCTCTGGCTCCGACTGTAACAACTGTCTGCCTGTCTCGGTCTGCAACAACATCAGGTGATTGTTCATCTGTGGGGCATTCTTTAGCCCTGAGCTCACACACAATATATGGAGGTTCAAAATAGACTCCCAGGCGAGCCCTGAGCACAGCACGTGTTCGCCGGGTACTTGGGTGCCACATGGCATCGGACTCGGTCTGCATTCTCTCGTTCAGCTCATGTAGGTAGCTGATAATGAGCTGATGAGTTGGCTTAGGTGTGAAGATCGGATTCGTGTGTCCAGACATCACCGGCCTATCTGTGGTAATTACATAGGTGCCAGTAACTACGTAGCTACGCTGGTGACGAGGCGTTCATGCGCAGGAGAGACGGAGATGCAGCGTTACACCCACCAAACCATTGTCTTGTTCAAGTCATGGTTCAGAACTCTTTGGCACTCTTCTTGAATCCCAGCGCTTTTGTCAGTCTGGATCTGACATTGTCATTGTGAGTGGACAGAGCGTCCAGACTGATATCTGTTAAGCCTGATTGGAATCGCAGACTATCAAGACTGAATCTGGATACAATCTGGATCTGCCAAAAATCTGATTTGGGCTAGCAGCACTGGTGGGGCAGTAGTAGGTTGGAGGTTCGGGAACCAACCTTGTTACCGGAGAGTTGCCGGTTTGATTCCCTGAACCAACGTGACTTGAGCAAGTCACCTAACCCTGAACTGCTCCTTGGGTGCTGTGGATATGGCAGCTTACCACTCTGGTCAAATGTGTTCAGTGCCCCCTAGTGTGGGTGATTCCCTTCACCGATATATTGTTCTGTGTGCGAGCGCAAATGGCTATAAATTCTAATTCATAGCCTGAGTCACTTCTGAACCTTTAGTCTTAGTGTTCCAAAAGTAGGGCTGTATGATATTGAGAAAAAAATGACATTGCAATATAAAGCACCAGTCAAAAGTTTAGAAACACCCAACTAAAGGGATGTGTTTGGTAACTTTGTCACTTTGTTACGTGTGACCTTCTTAATGTGGTCAAAATCAACACTGAAAGTCATGCCAGTGGGTTTTCTGATTGCTAAATCATCTTAATAAAAAGGTTGGTACAGCCCTAAACTTCGCTTCACATGCACAAGCACCATGCAGGTATATGGGGCCACAGGTTACAGTTGGGATTTTAGTTGTTTCTATGCATAAATCATGGCTAATTTTGTATTTTCCTTCACAACAGAAATTAGGTAACAGAAAGCTAATGAATGAACAAACCAACTAAAGCATTTGGGAAATGGAAACTGAAACTGGGGAACGACAAAGCTGTCAAACAGCAGGGGGCACTCTCACAATAACCCTGTGTTACAAGCCCAGGAACCAATGACACACGGAGTCAAACCACCAAACTGTCTAGGGTGTAATTAGGATATCCTGACCCTGGCTGTAACTAAGACACACTGTACCTACGTGTTGCAATTTGTTGTGGGACGTGAACCTACGTAAAGGTGTGTGCCTAAAACTGGTTGAACCTACTGAGAGACCAACTCACCTGAAGTCTGAGTCTTCAAATCACCTTGAAAGGGGGCGGGGGCCACTCAGTCCATGAGCCTGTGGTCGCCCAGCTCAAGCTGTATTCATAGTTGCGTTCAGGTTTTATATGTTGATGGAAGGATGTCCACAGAAGAGAAGAGAGAGAGCGCGAGACCCAAGGAGAGAGCCAACCTCTCTCTGGAAGAGTCTGACGTGCAGCGTTCAAAGCACCACCATTTCCCGCCGTTGCTCCAGCCGGCCATTTCCGGCTGAGCCCACAGTTTATAAGACCCCATTGATTGGTGCCCCCATGTGGTCCAATGTGAAAATCATTATCTGCCCCTAGCCAATAACTTTCCCCAGCACCTGACTTCCAGTTTATTGCACTTTTGTATTGACCTTTTTTACATCACTAACAGCAGCTGCCTGTCTAACTAACTGACATCTTTAGTATTATTTGGTTTTTACATGCTTACATTTCAGCTGCATATGGTCGGTTGTTTGGTAACCAGCATGTTAGTTGATTGACGAAGGAGTGATCGAGAAGTTTAAGATTTCCTAACCAGAGATGATTAAATTAGAATAAACTATGTTATATAAGACAGATATTCTTGTAGATCAGTCATGGAAAATGAGTGTTTTTTTCCTTTTCCCGTTTTTTTAAGCAGATAAAAAGTTACAGTGTGATGTGTTTGATTTTAATTAGCCTTATTTGATATTGCACATCTTGAGCTGCGACTATTGCGCATGCGCACATCGCGGGGATGATGCGTAAACGATATATCATGCAGTCCTACTACCAAGTGTTTTAGACTAATTCTTGCTCATTGAAGCTAGAAGGGCAGGAGTGGGCGATATGGGTTAATGTATATGTTTGTATCACAATATTTAAGGGTCTCCCAGTGGTAATGATATGATATTGCACTCTGACAAAAAGAGAAAGGTTTATTATTCATTTTACTCTATATAGAAAATTTATGGTATAAAGCAAAATTATGGTTTATTATCAAGGCTGTGTATTGGCAAGAACCTGGTGATATGGTTTGTGTTATGACAACAGGGCTTACGATGTATTGTGATACTGTGAGCAAGGTGAAATATCGTGATTTTTAAAAAGCTATTTTAGAAAAACTGTTATAGTACAAACAAACTCACCACCATATGCATAGGGGTGTCAGTGCTAACGTTAGCGGTATGACCTTATGCTGCTTGTTTATACTGGAGTACACTGTAAAAAAAAACGTGGTGGTTTTAACCTAAAACAGTTAGTGTCTGGGCTGCCTTATTTTGAGTTATTTGAACCTTAAATAAGGCATAATATGTTGCTGGGCATAAAACACAGATTCCTGTTCTGTTAACTTACTATTCGAAATTCAGTTAGCTCAAAATCTTATAGCAGACCGAACACCATTTTTTTAATGTTGAAAGAACTTTTTTTTTTTGCTGTTTTTTTAAATTTTTTTTTTACAGTGAGGAAGAATCTAATGGCGAAGAATGCTGCTATCTAGCAGTCGAGGGGTTTAAACCCAACATAAAAATGATCCATTATGTACCATAAATTTTTGACAGTAAACTATTTATTAAATTGAATACTGTGTTTTTGAGTCAGAAAATATAATATTGTGATATTTGATATTTTAGATATTGTCTTACATCCCTACTGTTAATACATGAGCTTTTTATCCTGCCATGTTTTGTTTTTGAATGCATCAAGTCAAGATATGATCTTTTTTACCATGCAGCTCCTTCGCTGTACTAACGGCATGTGGAGGAGTCTGAGGCAGTGCAGTTGAGCCAGCCCTAATTACTATGCTCAATAAACATAATATCAGATTCCGGTTTCTGATATCATCATTGTTCATGTTCAGTGTGTAAGGGGTGGGGCTTATCGCTGTATCTGCAGAGGGCAATAATGTAGCGTTACTCACTTTTATACTGGTGGTGACTGTGAGTGATCTTTGGACTCTTCTGGCCTATATGGTGTTATTGCTCATTCTGAATATGGACTGACCCATACATGGCAGTGATCTAAGAAGGATCTATGATATGAGTTGGTTTTACAGGGCTGGAGCACAGCTGGTTATGATCATGGGACATGATGGGGTATGTTATGGGAGTATGTCTCTTAACCCTCTGCTGTACGACCACTATGCCCTCACGTGCATGATGTCACCACCATCTGCGGAAGCAATGATGAACAAAAGGAGCTGATTGGTTTTAAGCTGTTTGGGTTTGATAAATGAGCCTGGTCCATTTAGTGTGCACACACGGTTGCTTTGTTTGCTTGTTTGTTTGTCTGGGTTTCTGTATTGTCTTTTGCTGTTGTGTGTTTAATTGCATAAACAAGACTGAACTAGTTGAGGTCTTAAGTTCCTCTGAAACTGAATTTGTGGATCTTGCAAAACTGAACAGCCATGTTCAAGTCATGGAAGTAATTTATTTTGAGAAAAGGTCAATTAAACTAATGTTAAAAAAGGTAAATTAAGGCTAAATTACATTTTTAGTGCAGGCTGTCAAATAAGAATAACGGTGACACTGTACGATAAGGGTACATCTATTAATGGTACTTATAAGCCTTTATAAGCATTTATGACAGTAATTAGAGTTACATCTTAAGAGTTAGAAGAGTTATAAGCATTAGTAAATAGTTAAGTAATGTTGCAATTGTCTGTACGTTTCTGTTAAGAAGTGCACAACATTAATAAATATTACATTAACAATAGATACTTATTCATATACATATGCATTTGATATATATTTGATAAAATGTGTTCTTACACGTTTATGAAGTGTTTTAAGAAGCATGTTTAAGACTTTGAGACTCTTATTTGAAACGATCAGGAACATGTTTATTAGTGCTTACTTTTTACTGTCCCAATTATAGAGTTATCATCTCTATGATTAATGTTTAATTGCTATTTAGCAAGGCTTATTACTGTATTAAGTACTGATAATAGATGTGCCCTTATTGTAAGCTGTTACCAGAATAACTACAAGGTTGTGTAGAAACACAGCCGCACTTATAAACCACAAGAATATCTGTATAATACAAATGGCAGATTAATGCAACTAAGCTTTAGCATCATCTAAGCAATGAATATGTGCTGGTTCATCATTGGTATTTATTGCTTGGCTATCTAGTGCAAAGAGGATGGGTTCTCATTTTGAGTCCTGGTTGCTACCAGTGTTTCTTCTTCTTCTTCTTCTTCTTCTTCTTCTTCTTCGTTGAGATGGCAATTCAGTCAAATTTGATATTCAAATTTATATGTTATTATTCTAAAAACAATATTAAAATAAGACTCCCACTATGCTGTGTAAAGTGAAAGGCCACAACTTAGTTAGGCTAAAGTTGTATGGATGTAAAGGATCAGGTGCCCTGGTCAAATGACTTCTGCATGTTTTAATTCACAGTTACAGCTTATTTCCCGAACTGAAGACTTCAATAAATAAAACCTAAATATCTTAAATAATAGAAAATATAGAAATTGTGCACTAAAGTGTGTGGAAAATGACATATAGTATGAGTCAAAAGTTTAGACACACCCAACTAAATGGATGTAGTTGGTGATCTTAAAGACTCCACAGGCTCACGCTTAACAGCTCCAACTGATGAGAGTCTGAAACAATACATATCCTGATATATCACATATACTCTTGATGTGTCACAGTATTATATTTTGCCATATCGCCACCATATTTAGTTTCTCAAAATATCTTTATTCGGCACAGTTTAAAAGCTCTGGTTATTGTTTCAGTTTAGTGAATATTCATGATGGACAGACCAACAGAATTGGTTCAAAACTGCTTAGAAAAAAAAAAAACCCTTGTTCTATCAGCCTCCACCGCAGGTTAAGAAAGCTGTTTTATCCTCCTGTAAAGTTCCATTTTGGAGGTTGTTAAGGTGGACTGTATAATTCCATGAGTGCTATTTTATAGTTTGATGTCTTCACTTTTATTCTAAAGTGAAGTATTAAGATAAACTTAAGGTGGACCTTCTATGGGTAGCCGCGTCTAAACTTTTGCCTGGTACTGTACGTATGGTTGCTCTCTGTAAAAGACGCGTTAACTTACTTTTACTTTGTACATAAAATTTGACCAACAATCTTTTGCATAAGAATTCATATGTGGAAATTGTATGTTGGTCATCTACACCTAAACCGTGAAGATAACATGATCTAATTCTTGAAGTCAAATGAATCTCGCACATTTTTTTCCAGAACAGTATCAAGTACGAGCATAAGTATACAATATTTATAGATTGATTGATCAGGAAAGCAGGCATGGTTAAATACCTTTATTGGAGATATGTAAGTTATGTTTGAAACAGCTGAATAGTAGAAATTGCTGGTCTTTCAGTCACATTTCACTTGTGTGTATTACATGGCATGTCATTATAACACCATATAGTAATATAGACTATACATAATATGTTTAAACACTGATTTAATGGCTTAATAAATAATGAACTATGTGCAAGAAAATAGTTTCAGTTTCTTTAGCATTTATAGCATTTAGTAGAATTTATTAAGTTATTATATATATTAATTTATTAGTTATTTTGTCTACTATTTAATCAAGTCTGGAAAATGACATCTCCAGAGTTAGAGCTTGTGCTTGTCCAAACTGAGCGATTCCTAGAGAAAATGTTCTGTAAATTATTTTATTTGTGTTTACATATAAAAAAGAATGTTGCCACATCTCTCTCTCTATCAGTGGCTGTTTGTCAGTGAGGGGGGCTGGAGGATAATGGGTTGGGGGGGCGGGGGGGGGTTGGTATGTGACGCCATGCAAGGAATCTAAGTGTGGCAAACAAGCCTGCTCGCACGCTGCGGCTTCATCAACTCGAGCGAGAGTGACTGCACGCATGCATCCTGTGACACGAGTGTGCGGGCCTACGCATACCACCATTCTTAACACACAGGTGTGAACAGCACGCATAGGACAAGTGAACTGATTTCTACTGGGACTAAATGATAATCACGAGTTCACAGAATTGAAAGTAATGTTGAATTCATGCCAGTAGAAATACATCCATCCATCATCTAAGCCAGGGGTCTTCAACCTTTTCCACCCCCAAGGCCCACCTGATAATAACTACTAAGCATAGCGGCCCACCAGAACACTACAATCAAGTTTCATAAATACAGTTTCTGCAAGAAATTTGGTCAAAGGAAAATGATGATATGTCCAAATTTAAACAAGGGAGCTGTGAAAGCGCCCCAAGACACCTCTCCATCAGTGGCTAGCCAGCGGCTATGCTGTTTCAAACTGAAGGTGTTTAATTAGCCTGCTACTGTGACATGTTTATTTGTACCTCGAACATTAATATGAATAATCTATATTAATATACCTAAACTATGGTTGTATATGACGTGTCTGGCCCACTACAAGCTACTGCCTCCCCCTGAGTACAGGCCTACAAACCACTAGAGCATGATTTCTCAACCTATGGGACGGGGACCACCATTGAGCCATGAAGCACTCCCTAGTGGGTCGTGGACCTGTTCACAGATGGAGGTGGTAGTTTTCATATTTAACCATATTAGTGTTGAATTAAGTATATTGATATAAATGTAACCAAATTTCTTAGAGAAATTGTATTTATAAAGGCTGATTGATGTTCTGGTGGGCCTATATGCTAGTTATTTTCAGGTGGGCCTTGGGTTGGTTAAGGTGGAAGAGGCTGAGAACCCCTGGACTAGAGGGTGCTTCATGGCCCATTGGTGGTCAGAGAAACCCTGATCTAAGCCACTTTTCCTCCTGGGTCACGGAGAGGGGATGCTGGAGCCTATCTCAGCGCTCCTTGGGTGGAGGGCAGCAAATACCCTGGACAAGCTGCCAGTCCATCACAGGCTCTTAGAAATTTGAATGTAATAGCAAAAATCTGAATTTGAATGTTATTAATTTGAATGTATGGGGTGAAATCTGAGTGGATTTAATGGTTTGTAGGAGGACATTATGGAATCTGAATGTTATGGTGGATGTACAATAATATCTGAAGTCAGGTTACTAAAAAGCATTCAGTTTTTATTAATTTATTAATTTGCATGTTTCAGAATAATAAGTTATAAATAAATAAATAAATAAATAAATACATACATACATACATACATACATACACACATACATACACACATACATACATACATAAACATTCAGATTTCTAGTGTTGTGAATCTAACTATCTAACTCCATATGAAAATATGGTTCTGTATATTCCAGGCCTGATATTAACGATAGAAGAACCTTGTTGGTTCTATTTTGAACCATTTTCAAAAGGTTTCAAAACCATTTAAGCATGCAAATGGATCTATATAGATCTCATGGTTCTAAATAGAACCATTTCTTGTACTAAAGAACCCTTAATGAACCCTTTGAACATAATAGTATCTGTGTAACAGTAAAGGGAAGCCAAGGTTCTTAGCAACCATCAATGGACAGATCCCTGTTTGTGGTTGTAGAGGAAGTCAAACTTTGCCCCGCATCAACCTCCAGCAGTGCAGTCAGTGTTTGCTTTGTGTATTGAAAGCGATACTCCTTAAGATGTTATCAGCTAAACAGTGCAGTGCTTTGTGTTGCTGGGTGTGCTGTGATGCAACTTAAGGTTTCCTTCAACAGCTGAAGAAAATAAAAGGTGATTGATTAGCGAGTTCATAACATTACAACTGACTGGCGTGCCCTTATTTACTTTCCAGCTGTTCCACGTGGCTTATGTCATTGTGAAATTTGCCAACTCGCCTCGCCCTGATTTGTGGGTTCTGGAGCGCTCTGTGGATCACGGGAGGACCTTCACGCCCTGGCAGTATTTCGCACGTGAGTTGATGATCACCTGTAGATGTGGGCATTCCCATTTTCAAGTAAAATTTGCCCAATTTTCTGCTCACCTTTATGTGGTTAATAAGCCAAGACACGTTCGGCCTGTGTGTGTGTGTGTGTGTGTGTGTGTGCGTGTATATATATATATATATATATATATATATATATATAT
>CM067482.1:5195990-5210834 GCA_034552555.1 Semaprochilodus insignis | reverse complement strand
TAGCAATCACAGAACCTGTAAACCTGTTCACAGTCGCTTCCTTGTTTATTCAGCACTACTGTGGGTTAAAAAGGGTGCCTGAATGGTGCCAAATCTCCGGAACCCATGGTATTCAAGCCCGGCCCTGGAAGTTAGTTTTATTGGTTAGTTAATGAGTTCTTTTGTTACTCAGTCAGGCAGGTCTCTGAGGTGGTTTACTACGGTGGCATATTGCTGCCAAGCACAGTAAACAATAAATCCCTTTTCTCGTAAATAAATTACGAGAAAATATGTCGTAAAAACGAAATAGTGATGTCATAATTACGAGAAAAGATGTCGTTTTTATGAGAATAGATGTTGTAAAAATTACATATCATGATCTTTTCTCCTATTTACGAGATCCAGCAATACACCGTAGTTACACCTAGAAATACAAGACCAAATAATTGAGATCACTAAGTTAATTGATTTTATCTTGATAGAAGGTTTAAAACGTGTGAAGTTGAACCAGTTTAATTCCTTTTGAACTCTCCTCAGAGTGCCGCTGTGAGGGACCGGGGGTGGCTGACCCGTCATGTGGCCCAGATGGTCAGTGTCGCTGTCGTTCCAACTTTGCTGGGCGGCAATGTGAGCAGTGTGCCGCAGCATACTATGAATACCCCGCCTGCAAGCGTACGTGCTGGTATTACTGTTTAGATATAACACACAGACTGAGAGAATTAATATGGATATTTTAGATTTTAAACCATTTCTGACATACAACCACATCAGCTGGCCGAAAGCAGACTTCTGTTGGCCTCTTAGACCCACACCGTCTAGACAGTTAACATACTGCTTTTTCCCCCCACAGCATGCGAGTGTACGCGTGAAGGCTCGCTTGGAGAGACATGTGACCAACGGACTGGACAGTGTGTCTGTAGGCCTGGAGTGACTGGACAGAGGTGTGAGTGCTGCTCTGCCGGAGACCAGATCTTCCCCTATTGCTCTGGTAACTGCAGTGCTGTGCTCCCACATAGTTTCTACTTATACTGCCCTGTTGCCACAAGTGGCCATGTTCCATACACTCTGAGTGACGCCTTGGCATGCTTTTAAAAAGGTGGATTTCCCAGATTTCCCAGGAACATCTGAAATTTTAATTTTTAGGTGAGGCCAATCATTCCCTGACTATAGAGTTTTTGAGCCATTTTGTGCCATTTGTGTTTTTACACACAGAGGAATTTGTCTTCCGCATTTAACCCTTCCATGAAGTGAAACACCCACATACACAGACACTAGTGAACACACTCACACTCCCGGGGAGCAGCCGGGGGTTAGGTGCCTTGGTCAAGGGCACTTCAGTGGTTACAGTCAGTTCAGGGAATTGACCCGGCAACCTTCCGGTTACAAGACTGGTTCCTTAACTTCCAGCCCATAACTGCCTAGAAATGCTCTGTCAGAGGTCCTGTGTCTTTAAGTCCCGCCTTGTGATGAGCCCAGTGTGCTCTGATTGGTGAGTTTGCCGCTCTGTTCTGATCAGTCAACCTGTATCCAAGAGCTATATCCTGCTACAAGTTCCACCTCCACGCCACTGTGGCTGTTCTTACAATGGTGTTGGTTGTGCCGTAGCAGTTTGAGTCCAATCTTGAAAGTCAGGTTGAACAAGATCAAGTAGATCCACCTTCACAAGCTAGACTGGAGCAGGACATTTCAGAGTGGTCCGTTTTTACTGTTTTAGTCCCCTGTATGTTGTGAGAGGGTGTGCCAAGTTTGCCGGTAGGCGGGCATTAAGGATTGTGTTACGAGATGACATCATCTTGTAGCCGAAAAAAAGGGCTGGAATTCCAACGAGGCGCTTGAGGCAGCTGAGAAAAGTGGTTAATATTAAAGGCTTTATTACCTTGCAGAACGTTTACTTGCACAGAAAGCTTCATAACACGCTAAAGTAAAGAGATAAACCAGAAATCATAATAGGTTGGATAGTGGAACCTAAAGATGTAGGACTATGAATGTAACAAATGTGCTGTGTGGCTATGAATGCTATTGCTGCTTGTCAAGACAGGACAGATATGGGAGGGGAAAATACCAAGATATATGAGGAAGTTATTTAATAAATCCATCTAGGCACACTGGCTGAGTTAGAATTAGACTGAATCGTGAGGTGACTAGCAATCCACAGCCCTACGGATTGCTGCTGGTCCTCTTTCAAAGGAGCTGGTGCCTCACTGAGAATACACTGTAGCTCTACATTCATTGTCTGGCTTTCAGGGGTTCCTACATTTGGGCTATACTTGTGTGTCCCACCCCCTCCCAAATATATCGACAGCCACCCAAGTATGTTTTGTCTCAGTTTAACAGGTTCTAAAAGGCTGTTTACTGAATTTACACACTTTGCGTAACATGAGGAGCAATATCAGCTGCGTGTCAGCTGCTTGTATTTCAACATCTCTGTTGTTCGATGCTCGCTGAGGTTTATTTCAGACTTGTGGTTGGGCTCTTCATTGAATGCATAACCAAACACTTAGTCAGGAGCCAGATGTTTGGTGGGGCTTTGCATCTGAGAATGCTATACTGTAGCCCATATGGACTAGATCATGGTACTCCTGCCATTGATACATAACCACTTGTCTGGGACCAAAACTCAATG
This sequence comes from Semaprochilodus insignis, assembly GCA_034552555.1. Lineage (NCBI taxonomy): Eukaryota > Metazoa > Chordata > Actinopteri > Characiformes > Prochilodontidae > Semaprochilodus > Semaprochilodus insignis. The sequence goes on along the minus strand of CM067482.1, from coordinate 5,208,232 downwards.
TACCATAACGCTGCTTTTATGATAAACATCAGGTTTTATAAATGGAACTGAAATAAATGTTTTGAACTGACTGAAACAGATAACATCCGTGTCAGAGATTGCTGTGAATGTGGGACATTTCCTCTCCTCAGAGTGTCGCTGTGATGGAGCAGGGGTGGCTGACAGGGCGTGCGGCCCGAAGGGTCAGTGTCGCTGTCATTTCAATTTTGATGGACTGCAGTGTGAGCAGTGCGCCTCGGGATATTACGGATACCCAGCCTGCAAACGTACGTGCTTGTGCTTTTACTCCATGATGCCCGGCCTTAACACGGATACATGTAAATCATAAATCTGTCATAACGCTGTAGACACACTATACGGTCTGAACGGTATCTTCCTATAACAGTGCTTAGTTATGTCTTTAGTTATCTCTTCAGTGAATGTTTCACCGGTAAGATATTACGGGACCCTTTTCTCTGTTTTCATGATTTTGCATGTGTGTTCACAGCGTGCCAGTGTTCTCTTGAAGGCACACGACAAGAGATTTGTGACCGACAGACTGGTCAGTGTCTCTGTAGGCCCGGAGTGACTGGACAGAGGTGTGAACGCTGCCTTGCAGGAGACCAGCGCTTCCCTGATTGCTCTGGTAATGGGGTTGTAATTTTACTGTAGCACTCTGAATGATGTACTACAAACTGAATGATGTACGAGGCTTAATCACTAACCTTTATTTCTCCTCTCAGAGTGCCGCTGTGAGGGACCGGGAGTGGCTGACCGGTCATGTGGCCCAGATGGTCAGTGTCGCTGTCGTCCCAACTTTGCCGGACGGCAGTGTGAGCAGTGTGCTGCAGGATACTACTCGTACCCGATGTGTATATGTATGTGTTGATGCTTTCCCTCTTTATACTCAATACAAAGACTTTTACAGTCGTTTTAGTGTCTATAGGAATTACATGGACCGGCTGGTCAAAAGAGTTGTTGAGTGTCGTGGTGTGAATGATAGCACCAGTGCTTTTTTCCCCAGCATGCCAGTGTTCACGGGAAGGCTCACGTCAAGAGATTTGTGACCGACAGACTGGTCAATGCCCCTGTAGGCCTGGAGTGACTGGACAGAGGTGTGACCGTTGCTATGCAAGTGACCAGCGCTTCCCCAATTGCTTTGGTAATTGGAGTGTAATCGTAATGCAGCACTGAATGATGTACGAGGCTTAATCGCTAAAGTTTATAGTTTATTTCTCCTCTCAGAGTGCCGCTGCGATGGACCGGGAGTGGCTGACCGGTCATGTGGCCCAGATGGTCAGTGTCGCTGTCGTCCCAACTTTGCTGGACGGCAGTGTGAGCAGTGTGCTGCAGGATACTACTCGTACCCGATGTGTATATGTATGTGTTGATGCTTTCCCTCTTTATACTCAATACAAAGACTTTTACAGTCGTTTTAGTGTCTATAGGAATTACATGGACCGGCTGGTCAAAAGAGTTGTTGAGTGTCGTGGTGTGAATGATAGCACCAGTGCTTTTTTCCCCAGCATGCCAGTGTTCACGGGAAGGCTCACGTCAAGAGATTTGTGACCGACAGACTGGTCAATGCCCCTGTAGGCCTGGAGTGACTGGACAGAGGTGTGACCGTTGCTATGCAAGTGACCAGCGCTTCCCCAATTGCTTTGGTAATTGGAGTGTAATCGTAATGCAGCACTGAATGATGTACGAGGCTTAATCGCTAAAGTTTATAGTTTATTTCTCCTCTCAGAGTGCCGCTGCGATGGACCGGGAGTGGCTGACCGGTCATGTGGCCCAGATGGTCAGTGTCGCTGTCGTCCCAACTTTGCTGGACGGCAGTGTGAGCAGTGTGCTGCAGGATACTACTCGTACCCGATGTGTATATGTATGTGTTGATGCTTTCTATCTTTAAACTCAATACAAAGATTTATAATGCATGAATATACAGCTCTGGAAAAATTTAAGAGACCACCTCAAAATGATCAAAAATATTACTCTAGTTTTACAGTTTCTGGGTTTGTGTTTGACCAAAATGAGCTGTTCTGTTTTATTCTATACACTACTGGAAACACGTCTCCCAAATTCCAGATCAAATATTATATTTTAGATCTGTTAATTTAGAAAATCACTAATGACGCCTCCAGAAGCCTGTTTTTTGAACCATGCTCGCTGTGCATTTCACCCCAGCCACCGCTCACCAGTCTTTCTGTCAGGGTCTGGTGAAAACAGGACGTGAGCAGTTGTGGCTTTTAAAGGATTTATTAAAAACGGACGCAATCCAGGGACGTAAACACAAAAACAGGCAAGAGGTCAGGAAAACAGCAAACAGGAAAACCGAAGGATAATCCGAAATCGTAGTCAGAGAACAGGCAGAAAAATCCATAAACCAAAATACCAGCAGGAATAGAAAAGGCTCGGTTAGGCACTGGCAAACAGAAACGTTACTTCGCAAAGAGGAAGTCAGAAAGAGCAGTTTATAAAGGAAGTAACACGGGTGAATCTAATCAGAATTCAGGTGACGTGGATCTGGTATTGACTGCCGACTGTGAGCGGGAAGTCACATGATCACCAGAGGGGTTCTGGGAATTGTAGTTTGCGGGTGATATCGCCCGCAAGAGGCTAGATGGGCGCGTGACACTTTCTGTAGGTCACTTGAGGTCATCTTACGGTGGTTAAGTGACATTGGAATGAGGTGGCGCTCATCACGGTCAATAGAGAGTCGTTTTGGCCCTCTGCCAGTCTGTAGCTGTGTTGTCCTGTGTGTTTGCTGCTTGACCTTGTTCTTATGAACCAGACGCTCACTGTATCCGCCAGTACAGCTAGAACCGAATCTTCGAATGTGGAGATGCTGATTTAAGAAGAAACTGGAGTGGTCTCTTATTTATTTCCAGAGCTGTATTTGTTTTAGTATCTATGGGAATTACATGGACCAGCTGGTCAAAAGCGGTTATTGAGTGTCATTGCGGAAATGATGACGTCACTGCTTTTTTCCAGCGTGCCAGTGTTCTCTTGAAGGCACACGCCAAGAGATTTGTGACCGACAGACCGGTCAGTGTCTCTGTAGGCCCGGAGTGACTGGACAGAGGTGTGGACGCTGCCTTGCAAGTGACCAGCGCTTCCCTAATTGCTTTGGTAATGGAAGTGTAATTGTACTGCAGCACTGCTTTAGCTACAGTAAATGCATGTAGTTCAGTCTTATACTGTCCTGTTTCCACATGTACCATGTTACATACTGTTCCATATATGGGTGGGTTACATTGTGGATCCATGTTTTATATGTGAATGTGTATATACTAGGGCTGGCTAACGATTCAAACCTGTACTGTTCTTCTATGGTCAGGACCGCAACAGATCAGGTATTACCTGGGTTGATCATTCTCAGCACTGCAGTGACACTGAAGTGGTGATGGTGGTATGTTAGCGTGTGTTGTGCTGGTGTGAGTGGATCAGACCCAGCAGTGCTGCTGGAGTGTTTAAACACACACTGTGTCCACTCACTGTCCTCTCCGTTAGAGACTCCTACCTTGTTGGACCACCTTGTAGATGTACAGTCAGAGATGATAGCTCATCTGCTGCTGCACAGTGCAGTGTTGGTCATTCTAGTCCTTCATCAGTGGTGCTGCCCACAGGATGCTATTGGCTGGATAGTTCTGGTTGATGGACTTTTCTCAGTCCAGCAGTGACACTGAGGTGTCCAGCAGCACTGCTGTGTCTGATCCACTCCCACCAGCACAACACACACTAACACACCACCACATCGGTGTCACTGCAGTGCTAAGAGTTATCCACCCCCCAATAATACCTGCTCTATGGTGGTCCTGTGGGGGTCCTGACCACTGAAGAACAGGGTAACAAGGTATACAGAGAAACAGATGGACTACAGTCTGTAAGTGTAGAGCTACAGAGTGCTCCTATATGAATTTAGAGCTGATTAAATGGAGTGTATACCAGGAGGTGTTCTTAATAAAGTGGTTGGCGAGTGTAGATGGATTTACTCAGCTTTCTTTCTCTCCTCAGCTTGTCGCTGTGATGGCCCAGGGGTGGCTGACCGCTCGTGTGACTCATTGGGTCAGTGTCGTTGTCTTTTCAACTTTGCTGGACCACGGTGTGAGCAGTGTGCCACAGGATACTATGAATACCCAACCTGCAGAGGTACAGCTTACACTTTATAGTATTCAGGTACAATACAGGGGCTTATTCTGCATCCAGTGTAGCTCTGGACAACTGTAGCCTGTCCACATCTCTTAATGATGATGATGATGATGATGATGAGGATGATGAGGATGATGATGATGATGATGAGGATGATGATGATGATGATGAGGAGGATGTCACTGCTTTTTGCTCCAGCATGCCAGTGTTCTCGTGATGGTTCACTTAACGGGGCGTGTGACCCGAAGACTGGTCAGTGTGTGTGCATGTCTGGAGTGACTGGAAAGAGGTGTGACCGCTGCGTTGAAGAAGGCCAGACATTTCCCGATTGCTTAGGTAATGGCAGAGTCTCCTACACCTGCGTTCACAAGTATTGTTTCCACATATACCGAGTTCTGCTCACAAGGGGGTACGGTTTGCATAGTTCTAGTTAAAGGGATTAAAACATGGAATGTTAGAAAGTTCGTTTTTCTTTGCATTATCTCTGTTTGTCCACCTCACCTTCACTGAGCAAACACTGTGGTTGAGGCTGAATTCCCACTGAGTGTGAGGGAAAGCGCTAACGTGATCCGTTTTGTTTTCTACTCAGTCAGTGTCACAGTGTGCTTTAAAACTGGCTTTATTTGTTTATGTTTCTCATCAGACCCCAGCAACGGGTGCAGTTCGGCAGGATCGGAGATCAGCGTTAAAGATCCAGTAACGGTATGTCACACCCAAACAAATTATCGTCAGCTTATTAGAAACCAGTGACTCAGCCTGCTGGGACACGTTTTCTTGAAGTCAAGAAGATGATCAGTCTATAGTGGGATTATACAGTGTTCCTCCAGGGCTTCATTCACATTCATACCCATATGGCCTGTGTTTATGGAACCACCTACCTTATGAATAAAGATACAAAACTCACTAGATACTGTGGAGAACGTCTAGGCCCATTTCAGCCCATACTTCGAGACCCTCATCAGATGCTGCACCTTTCTTCATGAGGACTGAGTTTTTGATGTTGGGTTCACCTCACCTGTGAGGTGGTTGAAGCACCTTTTGTTCCCATGGTCATGGTACAATACCACATATGCCTGCTAAAACAGCCTTTCTAGCACAGAACGTTTAATTAGGTTTAAAAATTGCCATATATTATACAATTAATGAAATTTAACAGATAGTGTGTTGTCCATACGTTAAACATTAACAAGAATTAATCTTATGGAGCGAACATCAAAAAGGTTTCCTCTGCTTTGTGAGCATGGGGCGAGCTCTCTCTTGCTCTGGTCTTGGTGATGCACAATGATCGGATCACTCAAACCACGAGGTGATCAGGGATGCATGACCACATAACATTTTGGTGCTGTTTTCTGTTCATTTTTGGGGACCAAGCTTGCCGGTAGGCGGGCAGTAAGGATTGTGTTACAAGATGATGTCACCTGGAATTCCTACGAGGCGTTTCAGGAAGCAGAGAAAAGTGAAAAAATTTGAAGACCGTTTGCATGGATAAAAAGCTGCAACACACTAACGGAAATGGGATAAACCGGAAAGGCATAATAGGTCCCACTTAATCTATTTCACTTAATGCAAAGGACAGCTCCAGAGATCAAATAATATATGGCAACAAACACAGGGCGAGCATGACATAGTAAGTGTGCACGATACTCTTCCTCCAGCTACACAATCCCATCCTGAGTGATCACTGGAGATGCTTTCAAGGCCCATGGAAGTACCAGGTGTAAACAGCTGTATATCACACTGTCCACTCTGAATCAAATCACGTAAGGCAGATATTAATACCAGTAATGAACAGAGGGTAGCGCAATTACCTGCTATCATGGCTTATAATCATGGCTTATAATGATTTTCAGTGTTTGAATGTCTCTGTAGGATACCAGTGCAGTGGTATCTATTTTGTACTTGGTGCATGGTGAAAGGAACGAATGATCAGGTTCGTCAAAGCATGTGAATTTCATCAGTCAGAGCACTCAAATGGAATCTCTGGAATGCTCTGGAATGTCTTGTTTACCTGACAGTTTACCATTTTGTTGACCTGATTGAAATCCATATTCCCTAAAGTATTGCAATTTAAATTCACACTTAACAAATGTATGATTGTAATGTATAAATGTTATCTTAAATATCTTAATTATCATACAATCTTCCTATTGAACAGAAATATTCACATCAGAATGACAAACATATGCAATATACAGATGTGGTCATTAGAATATGCAGTTTCCCAACGTAATTGAACTGTTGTGGGTTATGTGTGTTACAGGATTCCTGTATCTGCCTGCCATATGTCGAGGGAGACCAGTGTGAGCACTGTAAACCACTTTACTGGAACCTAGCCCAGGAAAACCCGAACGGTTGCGTTGGTACGTCTCACATCTCAGTCCAATGCTTCTCAACTCATTTCATGCCTACCTGGTGTGTCTTCTGGCTAGACTAGAGACAATGGAGCCAACAGCAGCTTCAAAGGAACCACCATGAAAGAGACTCTTCTCAGTAGCAATGGATTCATTTGATGTCATTGAATCAGATCTTTTCCATGATTAAATCAGGACTTATTACAGTGTAGAAGCCTCTTCATACAAGCCCTCCAGGTCCTGCAGTGGATAACATTCCAGTGTCTGCACTTTTAATAGAATGCTGAATTTTATTTTGCATTATTAATAGTTCTCAGATCTCTTCATAGAAGACAAACTGACCATAAATCACATATGTCATCACGAGGTATGTAAACTGATTTAAACACTGGCCATTGTTTACATGGCAAGTGATTATCAGAGCATGAAAGTGGGTGCTAGATAAATGGAACATTCCATTTCCAAAGTCCAGTGGGCATTTAACATGATCCACAGTGTGACGTGTACCGGGAATACGTCATAGAAAGCGTTAGACCCACAGCGGACAGCGTAGTGGCTGCCCACGGGTGATCGTGGCCGGCGGCATCTGATTAGAATTGTCCATGCAAACACAACAGACTCTGGCAGAAATCACATCCAGATTTAATGCAGGAGGCACCACACAATATTCCAGGTCAGTGCGGCATTCTTCACCTTCTTCACCAGCTTTCATGGGATATGGAAGCAGAAGACCCACAAGAGTGCCTCTGTTAACACCACAACACAGAACACAGTTGCTAACTGGACTGTAGAGGACTTGCAGTATATAGCATGGTCCTATGAGTCACGGTCATCAAGCTAATGGTAGGGCTTTGTGTGACGCAGACCCCATGAAGCCATGGATCCCAGTTGCCAACAAGGCGCTGTGCAGGCTGGTGATGGTTCCAAACAGTTGTGGGATGTGTTCTCATGGCATGGGTTTGGTCCACTGGTCCGCCGAAACATGCCATTGACTGATGCCCGCTACGTTTCACTGCTTGGTGACCATTTGCAGCCCTTCATGTGCCCCCACAATGATGGGATATTCCAGCAGGATATTGCACCGTGCTGTTGGGCCCATGTTGTCTAGAATTGGTTTGGGGAGCATTCCAGAGAGTTCTGATGAAGGGTGTGGCCTGCACCTTTGCCCAACATGAGCCCATTCGAAGCATTCCACTATCATGTCTCGTTCGAACTCTAGTAAATCACATTGCCTTGCCAGGAGCACGCTGACCAGTGTTCCACCTCACTCACAAGATAACCCCTCACAACTTGGGTGTTCCCAAGCCCTTCCCTGAGGTAATGCCAGTTTACATACTGCTATCCCATGACTTTTGGCATGCTAGTGTAAATCTAGTTTAGCAGTTCTCATTCAGTTAGTGATGCAATTCAGTCTAATTGGAAAGCTGGAAAATCACTCTCAGCTGGCACTTTTATTTATTTATTTGTTTATTCTTTTTTTTTGCTATCCCTCTGCCTTCTGTCACTTCTATTGTGAATTTAACATCATAATCGACTGAGATCTGTTGTGACATAATGTTTCTTAATTTATAGTCAGTGGTGAGCAAAGGGAGTGAGTGAAAGCGGCACAGGCAGAGATGCAGTGCACGAGGATGATTTATATGGATTGTGTTTCCCTGACTGTCTGCTCCCAGCTGGCCTGTAACTGATTTCTGAAAGTGCTGCACAAGTCACCCATCCGTCATCATAACTCAGACTTTCGGCGGCTTTTCATAATCCTCTGGCACCCAGACCACACGATAAAAATGGAGACCTGAAATATGTGGAGGGATTCCAGCCTTCCTCAAAGTTTGAGGTGTGGCATGCGGGCCTGCATTTGATTCGAAGCATATTAGTAAATGCCCTGCAAATGCATGAGCCTCTTAATTTGCTCTCTTCAGGCAGGCATAGTCAACATTGCTTGGAAGATCTTGATAAGAAGGTACACAACAGGAACAACAAAATCAGGACTGCCAAGCCAGGTTTGTGACATATAATAAAGCCCCGGTTGGGTTCATGTCGGTGCATGGCGGTTGTTTTCTGGCTGTTTGGTATTTGTGTTTAGCTAGCAGTTGTAGTCAAAACAGCTCTCGTCCACCAACTGCAAGAATAATCCCCCTCCTGAAGAATGTTAGGCCAAGTGCCCCAGTCAGAGGCACAGTGTCAGTAGACAACAGCTGGGACTGAACTAATGACCTCTTGGACCATAGCTCATTGGGTTGAGCATTAGTGGGTCAGCACAGTGGAGGTCCAGGGACCATATTACAAATGCACTGAAATCTGTGTAGTTGCAGTACATGACCTCTTCAGTTGGGACTGAATTAAGCTCAGAAGCATTTACTGATCAACAGGTCTAAAATACCATCAGCTCCCGAGAAGAAACCAGTATTACAGAAGCATCCTAACTAGACAACATGTCCTAATTCCTGATTCCTAAGTACTAGTTTGGGAACAAACGCTCAAGGTACATGGAAGTACTCAAGTGGAACTTCAGCCACCCCTTCCGGATGTCTGGATGGTTTGGAAGGCTCCATTACTACACTTGCTAGGGTGGCCACTTTCATAACCCCAAAAAGGAGGACATCATAAAGGGGAGGCGGGGTTCGGGCTTTATGCTAGAACAGAATTAAAATCATAACCTAACCTATATAACACATAAATGATTGCTTTACTCACCTAATTGGGAGGAAGGGATGACAATTGTGAGTCAGAGAGGAGTTATTGAACAGCATTTATTATTATTGACTAGTTATTGACTAATTGACTTATAGGGCTGACTTGCGGTTAGCCGGTAGGTGAGCGATGTCACATGATCTTGTTAAACCAATGAAATGCAAGGCATTTCTTTTGACAATGGCACACATGAGTGAACATTTTAAATAGATCATCCCGAAAAGAGGGCTAATAGCCGTCCGTCCACGTATTGTGCAAGACGGAGGACTGGGAGTTGTAAAAACTGACGGTCCAGCCCGAAACCGGATGTGTGGCCACCCTATTCCCGACAGTCAGGAACAGCACAGCATTTAATGCCATCTTCCACTCTAATAACTGCTCCAGACTGGCTGCAGTAGCACCACACCCTATCAGTGCAATGTCACAGGGTGGGTTAAACTGCTGTAGGCTGAGTAGGTGGTCATATGTAAAGGTGTTCATGGTTGTGTGGCAGCTTTTTGCAGCGTACAGTACCAGTCCAAAATTTAGAGACGGCTACTCATAGAAGGTTCTCCTTATGTTTATCTTGATGCTTTACTTTAGAATAAAAGTGAAGACTTCAAACTATAAAATAGCACTCATGGAATTATACAGTCCACCTTAAATACCTCCAAAATGGAACTGTACATGAAACAGCTTTCTTAACCTGCAGTGGAGTTTGATATGACAAGATTTGTTTTTATAAGCAGTTTTGGGCCAATTCTATTGGTCTGTCCATCATGAATATTCACTAAACTGAAAGGCGAACTAGAGGTTTTAAACGGTTGCGCAACAAAATGTACAGTATGTTAGAGGTGGCGATATTACAAAAATATAATATTGTGATACATCAAGAGTATATGTGGAATATCACTGTCACAAAGCTCACTACCACAGAGATCTGGGGTCAATTGCAGGTTTATTAATCCAAACTCATAGTCTGCTACAAATCTGGTCAAAACCAGATGGGCAGACAAACGATCAAGACAAAGACTCCAAAAGCAAAACCCAATACTCATAGACAAGCAACCAAAGCAGAAAGTCATAACCAGCCTAACATCCGGCTTAGAATCATGAGACATAGCCTAAACAAGACTTCACCAAGACCTGCGTGAGACACATGCTTTATATAGGCTAAATGGCTGACAACAGGAAACTGAGTAAAACAGGTCTAGTATTGAGATGAGAGTGACCTCTGTAGACGAGGAGGGGAACTATCTGTAGCGGATGTGACAATCAGGAGCTGTTAAGTGTAAGCCTGTAGACTCTTTGAGATAACCAACAAAATCCCTTCAGCTGGGTGTGTCTGAAATTTTGTTTGGTACTGTACGTCTGACTGTCCTCAGAAGAAACCCTCGTATCTGGAAAGTGATAACTTTACAGCAGAAAGATAAAACAGTTTCAGCGTAGGTCAATGTAACCAGATTTGTTTTCCATTCTGGGCCATTTTATTTTGGTCCATTCATCATGAAATCTGCTCGATTATAATTGTTTTATACATATCGTCGCTGTCCAGTGAAAAACACGTATCTCCATTTGTGTTGGTTTTTACTTTTCTGAATCTTTTGATCACATGACCTGACGTTTACACCGTGTGAAAATTCCATGATGAATGGACCAACAGAATTGACCCAAAACTGCTTGGGAAAAAAGTCTGGTTCCATTGACTTCATTCAAACTAAAGTAGGTTTTTGGCCTCTCCTGTAAAAAGTTACCTTTTTGGAGATACCTGTTTGGACAGCAACGATATATATGTATTATATTTGTTTTTCATTCATCCCATCAGTTGGAACCATGGAGCGTAAGAGTGTAGAGTCTTCAAGATCACCAACAACATCCATTTAGCTGGGTGTGTCTTCTGAATGTGACTAGCAGTGTGGATTCTGAATGTGAACTGTATGTTCGGGGGCATCTTGCCAATCTTTGCACAGTACAATAAACACTTGGCAAGAGCTAATCAGTTTTACAGCATACGACCCTTTTATATCATGCAATAAAGCCATAAGGTACTGATAGGAGCTTCTGCTGTCCAGCTTGATCGGGGCCACAGTTGGCCTGTAGGTCATTATTGCGCTTGCTGGTCTGAGCTCCCTTATGGTACTGAGCTCTGTAGGTTAATACAGTGGAATCTCCACTGGCTTTTGCTCTCCGTGCAATGCCAGACACACTGGTCCTTCTGAAGCTGGGGCCAGGGGAGCATCCTTTGCCCAGTTATATGGAGTTACAGCAAGAATGTTATCTGCCGTAGCTGGCAGCGCGTGGTGAAGGTTTGCAGGGGAGTCTATGATGGTTTAGCCTTACCTGACTGTAAAGCTCTTTGATGTGGAGCCTGCGGGTTCGCTGCTTTGTGCTCTGTCTTTTTTTTCTTCTTTTTAAAGCTTTGAAAAGACAGGCAGCAGAGGTAATCAGAGCCTATTCATCCAACCCCGCCTTTACCGCCTCCCTCGTTTTTTTACCATGTCCTTCCGTTGCTTTTGTGCAGAGTGGCAGATGTTCTCTCCACATCCTCCTCTTTTTGCTCTTCATCTCTCACTTCCATATATTTTGTGCTGGACCCTTCGTGTGGTTTTGCAGCAGACCAAAGAGTGTCATTGTTACCCCGGGTATGTAAGAGGACGTTAGAAAAGTCATATGTCATTAAAGGGCCTACTGATGTTAAGCACAAAGCCAGAGGTTGATGTGGAATGGGCCCTGTAGCTCTTTGTTTTCACCTCAGCTGCCTAATCCTCTAATCTGACTCTGTTAAAACCTGGAACAAGTGAGGGAATGCCATGAATTAACTGCCGTTAATGTTTCAGTGTTGGTCTCTCCTGAGCGTGCTCTGCCCTGTTGTGCTTCGAAGACCACTGACCTTTTTTCTCTTCTGTCTTCTCAGAGTGCATGTGTGAAATTAAAGGGAGTCTGAGTGGTGTGGGTGAATGCCAGGAGGTGAGTGTCTTTTCACAGAGATCCTTAAAAGTATTTTTGCATGAAATTGCATTTATATGAAACGTAAAAGCATTTTGAAGTAAAAAATAAAGACTGAAGTGGATGGAGGATAAAACCCTTAATAGG
>CM067482.1:5118682-5181098 GCA_034552555.1 Semaprochilodus insignis | reverse complement strand
GAATATTGTGACTGATTTATTAATTTATGAACCCAGACAGTTCTAGAGAGTTCTAAGGAATTCTTCAAAACATCAAAACATCATTGTCCTGAACACAAAGGTTTATAGGGACTGATAGCCATTTTCAGTACATTTTAGGCCCAAGGAATTAAGAAGACACACTTAGTACCCATAAACAAGAACAAATACAAAATTTGTAACTTACAAAATTTACATCAAATTCACATCATTATAAAACATCTCTTCTATTTCAGATTTCCTGTATTAATGAGCTGCTGTTGAGAATAAACATTAAAACATGTTGTTGTTATCACACTCATCATTAAAGAATAGCTGCACCCAGAAGGAAGTGTGGGATTGCAGTGCGGTTGGGGAGAAAGGCAAAGGAACAACGAATGATGAAGAGGTAGAGGTAGAGGTTGTAGAGGTTGTAGAGGTTCCCAATGGTGTCCTGTGATAATCCATCCCATGCAGCTTGAATATTCTCATACAGTTCCTGCAGATGGTGCGGTAGGGGTGGAGGTGGAGTGACACCAGGCCTTCTGGCCATATGTGACGCGTGACAACAAACTGTTCATATTGGTGCTGACCACGGTGCTGCCACACACGGATTCGTTGGTCGTCTCCACCAAGACAAAAGTGGATCTCGTCAAGATGACCTGCTGCCATTCTGAGTCACTCCATGACAGTCTGGCACGACACCATTGCAATCTTTGGTGACGTTGACGTGGTGTTAAGGGCAGTCGTCGTAACAGTCTGTGTGCATGTAGTCCTGCGGGGTGCAGCCATCTGACAATGGTGCTGCACTAACCGGATGACTCATGGAGGACATCGCTACTCGCTGAATGTCAGTTGCTGTTGGGTCAGTCAAGTACAGTGATGAGGCCTGTCCTAGCTTACGTCACATGCGTGGCTGAGCGTGAAACTTGAATCATTTGCATGTCTCACGATGTCAAACCTACCCACCAAGTTTCATTCCTGTTGGTTCTGGGGGGAGCTATTCTTTTGATGATGAGTGTATTTGCGATAATGCTGTATTTTAAATCTCGACAAATTGCTCACACAAATCAACCTCTGCTCTGTTCCGTTCTTATAGCACATGCTCAGAAAATACAGCAAACAAACAAACGGTCTGTCTCAGGCGCGTTCAGTTGTTTCCGAGAGGTGAAATGGCTCAGTGAGTCACTTTAACACCTCCAAACTCACGGCTTGCTGCGATGTTTGAACTGAGCAAACTCACTGCACTTCTAGCCGTGGTACCATGGCTCTGTCATCGCTTTCCCCACATGCACTCTTCGATGACTAACCTGTTGTTTTCTCTGCACTGCTGAAGAAGGTGGTCATAGAAAAACCTCTCTCATGTCCAGGCCCAACTGCAGCTGATGCTGCACGTTCCAGAATCTGGCTCCCACGTTCTGGTTCTAGAGTACGCGAACGAGATGAACCACATCCAGAACGTGAACGTGTTCATCGGTGGACAACCCCAGGACCAAGTTTATACCAGGGCCAACATCTACAGCTGTCCCTACAGGTGCGTTGGTAAAAAAGAACGTTTTTTCGGAAGTCTGTTTGAAAAATTAAATCAGAGGAAGTTAGATGTGCACAAGTTTTCCCTCCCTCCGAATGTAGTCGGTCAGCCAAGACACTGGTGTCTGAAATTAGCTTCTTTATTTCTGCACTGAGGCTAATGTCACTAGCAGGTAATGGAAGCTTATGCTTCACCTGTTAGCATAGCCCAAACTGCATGCCTAAATCACTGGCCTCAAGCTGCATTGAGTTCTTAGGGAGTCTCAGATATTCTGTGGTTCATGTGGTATAACAGTCACTGCCATCTAGGACTGCATGATATGGATAGAACACCACATTATTAATGCTATTGTATTGCTTCTTATCCTATTGCAACTACATTATGCCCTACAATCTAAGCTCCCCGGACAAAGAATGAGTCAGCTCGGTGATGTTCTGGGGGTGTTTTAATTACATGGAAATGGCTCCTTTGGTTGAAGTGACAGTGCATTTAAACCCCAGTGCCTACATTGAGCTACTGGACAACCAGGTTTTGCTTTTGCTCATCATCCTACCGAGGAACAGAACATTCCTATCCCTGTATTCCAAGATGACAGCTCTGGCGTTCACAGGGCTGCAAATGTGACTGATTGGCATGATGAACATTTTAGGAGCATTCAGAAATCTGGACTGGCTTGCAAAATTCCCAGATTTGAATCTACTTGAAAGTCTGTGGGAGTACCTGGAACAACCAGTAAAACACCAGGGAAGGGATCCACCAAATCTGACCCAAGTGTTCAATTCTTTGATGCAAGAGTGTCTGAACATTGATGTGGCCTACATCCAGAAACTGGATTGTCCAGTCCATGCCAAATCCAAACTCAGCTGTTATTGATGCTTGTGGAGTTGTTACATGCTGTTGGGTAGATTTCCTTCATAGGTGACACAGGTTTTTGTCTGGTGAGCTTATTAAAATGATATAACTGATTGGCCTGCGCCTGAAGAGCCTGGAACAATGGGATTGATCAAAGCAGTGGTGACCAGTCCTTAGCACTACACCTAGTCCATCTGATCATTGGTTTCAGAATTCCTGGATTTGCTGGATCAGATGAAATTAAACTTGGGTTGGTGGTAAAAACCTGCAGGATCACGTGACCGGTAGATTGCTTTCTGCAGTGTCACCATTGCACAGGCGAATGTTGCTATTACGACTGGTGATAAAGACCTGTTGTTGGGTATGACAATGAAATACAGCACACTGCATAGCTAAAAACAGGAGCAGCAGCCGTCTTGAAGCCTGAATTTCACTCAGGCTCATTTTTATGGAATCTAATGGAAATGGCTACTGTAACCTCATAGCTCCAGTGCAAAACTGGATCAGCAGACTTTGGATGCCAAACATGTCCTGTCTGATTTGAAGTAAGGGGAAAGTTGTGTCAACTGATTGTGTCACTGAAACTTTCAATCATGCTAGTTCAAGACGTAATGAGTTTATTCACAGTGACCGTGTTATATCTAGCATCTCATATCTAGTTGATATATCTTAATATCTTGATATATTGATTTATCTCATTTGTTGTTACGCGGGGACAGGATGAGGAGACAGGATGCAAGTGCAAGTGTTTAATGACAAACTAACAGGAGAAAAAACAAAAACCAAACACTAGAAAAACTAAGAAACAAACACCACAGATGAACAGGGTCACAGAAACGACTAACAGACAAAACACCAAGCAAGAACAAAGGGAACCACAGGGAGTATAAAACAGCAAGGACTAACGAGGAACACCTGGGAAGGGGCGGGGCTACAAACTAGGGACAGATGAGGGGCCTGACAAGAGGGCGGAGACAGGAGGAGCAATACCCAAAACAAACAGAAGCACATGGCACGGGACAACAAAAGAAACATGGAAGTGACAGAAATGGAAAACCAGGGAAAACGCAGATAAACAGGGGACAGACTAGACAGGACGTGACATTTGTTTTAAGCAAATTTCTTGGCAAAAATATTTGCCAATATAGTGAGAAAATTCATAAAATACTTAAAACAAGTAAAAAATATCTGGAAATATATATGATAAATCATCTTACATGGGGCTTAAAACAGCCTCAAAATGAGAATGTTAAGATATGTAGATCGACTGTATTATTCTTTTGCAGTGTAGCCAGTCACTCATCTGGTCTGATATGAACTGTGTTTTATGTCCGTAGCTTTCTCTGCCGCTCCGTCGTGGTTGATGGACAGAATCGCATTGCTCACTTTCTGCTTCCACCCAAGGCCGAAATTCTTCTGCAGGCGTCTACTGCCTCATTCCTACTGGTGAGAAACGACTTCATTAAGCGAAAGATTTCTGGTGGACATTTGAATCATGATAGGAGAAGAAGTCTATACACAGTATTGCCGTTTTGTTTGTTCATTAATATTTTTTAACATTCTGTTGCCCTTATGGATCACCAAAACTCATTCTTAGTCAGCTCTCACTACTAGAAGTGGTTGGATAGCATAAGGCTAGGCTTTGATTGTCCCATCACCGTTCTCCTATTATGCAATGCAAAATACACTGCAGGTCCCAAACTGCAAGTCATGACTGCTTCTTGGTTCAAGAGTAAGATTAACAATGTATAGGCTTCATTAGAGGAGAGTTCCTGGGGATGAACAGCAGTATATGATGAGGGCTGCAGTAAAACTCTGCAGGAGAATCAGCAGGAGCTCAGGCTGTGTAGTAAGAATTAGAGCTTAGAGCCATTTGTTTGTACCCAGTGGAAGGCAAGGCAAGGCAAGGCAAGTTTATTTGTATAGCACCTTTCATACACATGGGCAATTCAAAGTGCTTTACATAAAAGGATGAAAAGACAAAATAAAAGTAAAATAATTCATTTAAAAATCATTAAAATATAATCATAAAAATCATTCATTAAAATCATGAAATAAAATATAATAATAAAATGACATTTTAAAAGAAATAAAAGTCAGCATAAGAAACTGAGCTGAAAGCCTGATCAAACAGTAATGTTCTCAGCCTGGATTTAAAAATATCTACTGTTGGGGCTTTTCTAATACTCTCTGTCAGCTGATTCCATTTAACAGCAGCATAATAGCTAAATGCTGCCTCTCCATGTTTAGTCATGGACGCTATTGCTGCGGATGTTTAGCCACCACTTTTATTGGGTGGAGGCATATTGAGTATGTAGATATTCGGTTGTGTCTTTATTTTTGAGGTACACTTCCTATACAGTCTAGTCCAGTTCCCTCTTTCTCTGGTTCCTCTAGTTCTTAGGCAGTTTCCTCGGTTCTCCTTAGTTCCTCAGTTCTCATTGAACATATTGTTGCTCATCTCTTGAGTGCGTATGTACTTTTTACCTTTATTCTGGCTCCTAAACTTTTGGCCTGTAGTCTATGTTTCACCCATCAAGTCTTTTCTTGGCTCCCCCACAGAATCGAGTGTACGCAGTCCCCTCTGATAATTTCACCATGGAGCTCATCAGTCCACAGGTGCTGTGCGTCTCAGTGCACGGGCGCTTCACAGACGACAGGTAAGACTTTTTCTCGGTGTGAAAACGGAGATTCTTTCGCTCCTCTGAAGCTCTTTTTTCTCGGAAACATTCAGTGGCCGACCATGGGTCATTGAGCTCGAAAGTGAAGATTGTAATGCAGTGAAGCGGGGAGCTCTTGAAAGCAGCAGTTTTCTGCGGTACAGTGCACTTGGCCTTAAAATAGAAAAGCTCAGCATAGTTTAGAAACACTCAGCACCACATTAATCTACTGAACACCACAGCACGGAGTGTAGAGCTAGACTCCTGGGGTCCTGCAATATCATGGCACTGGAGCCGTTTTGCTGTTTTAATGTACTGTTATTGTGTGATTACATAATTGCATAATTCATTACATGGTTAGTTATGTAATGAATCACATTTGCATTTGATGTACATTCTGAATCTACAGATTTGAGTCTGCACAGTTGCAAAATGTGGCCAACAACCCCAAAAGAAGACTGAACACAACAGCTACTAATCAAAATCAAACTGGAATACAGTATATTACAGTATATTATAGAATATTACAGTATATTACAGTTATGTATATATATATATATATATATATATATATATATATATATATATATATATAAATATATAATAGAATATGTATCAATATATAGTATACAGTTTCTTGTTACAGTGAGATATAAGGAAGATATGATCTATAAAGTATATATTTATATAATAAATGTCATTACTGACTCATCATTATTTTGAAAAACATACTTTTCTTATGTCAACATATAGCCATAATTTGTGGTATAGTCACTCAGTGGGGCAATATGACTAACATATTAGGACAGAATTATTATAAATATTCATATTTTCGTTTGTATGTACAGTATATTAATTTATATATGATGTACACTACCAGTCAACTAACTGGATGTGGTCGGTGATCTTAAAGACTCTACAGGCTCACACTTAACAGCTCCAACTGATGAGATGAAACAATACATATCCTGAGGTACCACATACTCTTGATGTATCACAGTATTATATTTCTGAATGTTCATGATGAACAAACCAATAGAATTGTGAAGATGAGTGAAAGTCTGAGCTGCGTGATCCCTTGCAGTATATAAGATGCAAAAAATACACACATTAGACAATAAATATACACAGTACTAAACACCAGAACAGCTCAGTTAATCCAAATATACAGTTTTATAGAACAGTAATGTAAAGTTATGAATAAAATCTATGATACATACAGATGTACACATTTCCTTGGGAAGTTTGAAGTAGATAAAAGAGATGCAGGTTTATACAGGAGAACACTTTTACTATCCAAACTCCGCCCACACATACACAGTGCTGCTGAGTTGGTGGAGTTCCCTGTGCTGCTCAGCTTGTTTAGCAGAATGGGCTGTTCCCCAGCATCTCCTTCTATGAGTCGCTCTCCAAAAAGGAAAGAAGTAACAAAAAAATTCTACTCATCCGCCTCATGGCAGTTATAGATTCACATGGGTAAATTCACAAGCGCTCCACGCCCGGCTCAGATCTGTCCAGGCTCTTAGCTCGTCTCTCCACCTTTTCCTTTTCAGCACAGTTACAGAGTTGGGTAGGGGAAAAACAGCCTGATGTCGAAAAGAGCACATCTGTTGCGCAGGTGTGGTAGCTTGCATTCCACACGGGAGGCTGGGTGGCTCACCTGGACTGAATGTGCCTCCATTTTTCCTTTCTTCTCTGCCTTTCTCTTACTTCTCTCTGATCTCTGATCTCAGGCTCCGAGCCGTAGGCCAGGAGTAATAATAGGCTATTAACTTTGTCTGAGAGCTTAATATTAAACCCACACCTACGAAAATTGAGCCTTTTTATGACTTGCCTTTTTTTTCCACACTAAATGAATGACAAGTCGTTGCCTGTTTGTGTATGGGTTGTGTTTGCTTGAATGAGTTTGATTATGGTTTTAATTTACCAGTGATACTTGACGGTATTGTTCAAAAGGCTGCACTGGTATAAAATATATGGCATGTGTCATATTATATAGTATTATGTTGTATAGTGTTCTGTTAGCCTTAACAATTTGGGGACCAGGGACAGAATGATGTGCCTTGAAAGCACTTTATGTCCGGGGTTTCCGTGGATATAGGAATTTCTGGAATGCCATGGAATTTTGAAAACTACTAGTCAGAGGATTTGATCTGTTTTTGGTCATGGAATATGATGGAATTTTTTTTTTTTTGTAGCATTTTTTGTAGCAATTTTGAGTCTTTAGTCACTATTTTACTTTACATTAAGTGTTGACTAACTAACATAAAATAATATATTAGTTAACAGGAAGTAATACATTAACACTGGTTACAGTGCTTAACTAATGTTAAGTAAACATGTAACAACTACATATTACTAAAAATGTAAAGATGCTACACACAAAATTCCACGATATTCCATGGCTTGGCCCAAAAACAGATCAAATTCCCTGAGTACACTTTAATATTCCATGGTATTACAGAAATTCCATGACCTGTGGAAACCCTGGACAAACAGTGTTAAACTTTTAAAGCACATTATTCCGTGCCCAGTCCCCGACATGTTAAGGCCTACCACTGTTTTGGGCGAGTGGTTGTTATGGTTAATTTTTCCATGATAATTTATCCCTTTCCCGCTTGTCGATGACTTGCAATCACTCCAGTCAAGATACGGAGTCTGCTGTACCTCCCACTATGTTTAAGCGGTTTACTTTAAAACACTGTTTAGTCCACTATATGTAATGAAAATTCAGCTGGTTTGGTCAGTGAAAGTCAGGGAACTGGACAGTTGAGAAAGACTGGGAACCCTGCATGTCAAGGTCTTTAATTTTTGGGAAAAGTCAGGAAAATTCAGTTTTCCATGCTATTTAAGCCCTTTAAACAAGTAAAGATTATGGGCAGAGAGGATGTGGAATCCTTTGGAACATCAGTGCCATTACTCTAGTGGGTAGCAGGATGTTTTGACCCTTCACTGGGTGTTTACCTCCTTCCAAGTCATTGCTTGGCCTTCCATTCTGACCTTAGTCTGACCCCCTTTCATTCTCTCTGACTGTGCTGTCTTTTAACAGTGTAACTTTAAATACAGTTATTACAATCGTGTGGAAGACTATTGGTGTCACAGTGTAGATGGTGCATAGCATATGGACAAAAACTGGAAATGAATAGTAGTTCACCAAACTGCATAGTTTACCAGTGCTTTACACATGAGGATAAACAAAAAATTAAATATGCAAACAGTTAGGTGGAAATACAGTATATTAGGATTTTGACACCCTTTCTGAGGTCTATCTGAGGTCCCTTCACATGATCAAATAACTTTTAATACTTTTTAAATTCAGAATTAAATAATATTTCCAATAAAGAAGCTTCATTCAAAACAACACGCTGCGCATCCGAGTCCTGAGCAAAAACACGGGCTGAATCTCAAACAACTTCCTGCTCCCTATATAGTGCACCATGTGTACACATTTGGCCAGTTAATCGGACCTCGCTTCCCCTTCTCACACTGCACAGCAAACACTGCAAAGCTGAAATTTGGCCCAATCAGGAAACTCGGCTCCAAACAAATCAGGCTTAAAATCAGGCTACAATCGCACAGTGTATGTCTGGCCTTAAACAAAAAGGGGACCGTGCCTTTGCTGTGGCTGCAACAAAACTCTTTTTAAATCAAAGCTAAAAATTTTTAATCATTGTGGTGAAGTGGTGAAGGTGGGAATCTTTGACTTTGTGAAACCATATGTGAATTTGGTGACTCTGGATCGAAAATTTGCTGAGATATGAGCCTATGACAAAATGGTGCTCCTGGATCCTTTGGCACTCTTTTCCACACCATGCTTTTTTAAGAGCTATGGGGTGTGGTCAAGCACCCCCAACCCCCCCCCCCGACACCCCAGTAGAATCTGGGACAGGTACGAGCCACGGAAGCCAAGCGCCAGGCCCTAGAATTTCTGACCTACAGTTATCCGATACGGCAAATGTGATTTTGGCCTTAGGCCTTAACTGGGTCATGTGTATACAATTCCATGCTGGACAAATGTTTTGGTTTAGAAGCCAGAACTTGCAAAGTGCGCTACATGGAAAGGGGGAAGGGTGTGTGGGATTCAGCCGCTAATAAACTTATCTTCCAAAGCCTAGCGAGGCCAGGGGAGGTTCCAGAGCTGCCAAACTTGGCACACCATGTCACCATCTTAGGCTGATAACCATCCCAGAGTTTGGTGATTGTAGGGCCAAAATAATGAAGCTACGGCCTTATACATTACGGCAAATGTGAATTTGGACTTAGACCTCAACTGGGTCATGTGTATACAATTCCATACTGGACAAATGTTTTGATGTAGAAGCCAGAATTTGCAAAGTGCACTACATGGGAAGGGGGAGGGGTGTTTGGGATTCAGCCGCTAATAAACCTATCTTCCGAGGCTTAGCGAGGTTCCAGAGCTACCAAACTTGGCACAACATGTCATCATCTTAGGCTGATAACCATCCTAAATCAAATCATGAGGCCAATCATTCTCTGAGTAGAGAGCTTTTGAGCCATTTTGTGATTTTCACACAGAGCAATTTGTATTCCACATTTAACCCATCCGTGAAGTGAAACACCCACATACACACACACTAGTGAATACACACACTAGAGGGCCATGAGCACACTTGCCCGGAGCGGGGGGCAGCCCTATCCACGGCGCCCGGGGAGCAGTTCAGGGTTAGGTGCCTTGCTCAAGGGCACCTCAGTCGTAACTGTCGGTTCAGGGAATTGAACTGGCAACCCTCCAGTCACAAGGCTGGTTCCCTAACCTCCAGCCCACAACTGCCCCATCCCAGAGTTTTGGTGATTGTAGGGCCGAAGGTCATGGAGCTACGGCCTTATACATTGTGGCAAATGTGAATTTGGCCCCAGAATGTATCACTTTGGTTTTGAAAGAGCTACATAAATTACTTGTAGACTATTCCACTATTCCCTTCATCTCACTGCTAATACCACCCCAGGAATCCGTTGCGCTAGACAATTAACAGTGGCAACTTCTAGCTAGATAAGATTTCCTTTCTTCCTTTTAAAGTGACGCAGGCTCGTTCTGTGATCTCTAAACAATTCCTTCGAAACCAAACAAAACGGCCGAAAGGAAGCCTGAAATAAAGAGCAGGCCGGGGAAAACTGAGTGGTCGAGCGAGCTGTGTTAGAGATGAGGACAGTGATTTAATGTGGGAAAAGGCTCAAAAAACCAAGTACACGATTTTATGAGATTAGGGCAGTGTGGGAGAAAGTCACCGCGAGAGGAGCAAGCGCGCGAGAGAGGGAGAGAGAGAGATTGAAACATGAGTGAACCATTATAAACCTGCCTAAAAGCACATCCTTATATGTCCCTTTTATATTGTAAGAGAGAGCTTCAAACACACTGAGGAGCAGGTTTTAAATGCAGCGTGACTCCTAATTGTCTGTCTCCGAGCTCCGAGTTACTCGGAGTCTGAGTACAGAAACCGTAGCTCTCTTCCCTCTGTCAGAAACCCATGGTGATGTTTCACAGTGCAGACTGCCCTCTGCAGCCAAGTATGTGCATTCCCTCTCTTTATAGGCCTTGTCATACAGAAAGCCACTCATCAGACCTGATTTATACTGCTCTTTTATGTGTAGTCAGTACATATGGAGCTACATAAATAACTCAAGACATCAGGCCAGGGTTCCGCAGTTGCTTGGAAAAGAAGCCTCTTGTATTTATGGGATGAAGTCAAAGTCTGCCATGCCGGGAAGAGTGATCACCTTCCTCGCCTTTATCATGCGATGCAGCAGCTGCTTGGTTTCTGTGCGAAAAACTCCAGCGACCGTTCACTAGCGTAATGAAGGAGATAAGAGGAGGGAACTGGCGATTATATGACTGCTGGGAAAGTAGTGAGGGATTTGGAGCGTGTACTGAGTTCAAAGGAAAGATTAAGCGGCTTGAAGTCCAGGGCTTCTCTCTGACCTGAACCGCAGTGGGTCAATTTCTTCAACACGTTTCATGGTGCCAGGATGAGCCCCTCAGTGTCTCACCAGTGAACCTGATGTAACTCCAGTCTTTACAGTCTTTGTTTATTGGTTTGTGACCAGTGTGTGAAATACTTGGTAGTATTTAAGGGGGGTCCCATATTGGCTGGCTACCCCAGTGTTGGCTGGCTGCTGACTAACGTGCTATCGCAGTGCTGATGCATCAGTGGCAATAAAATGTTTGGTTTACCAATTCATCTTCTGGAAACGCTCTGCATTCTACTGTAGGTTGGTAATGTGGTCTTCGGATGTGGTAATTTGGTGTTCTGAGTTCAAAGGAAGGATTAAGCGGCTTGAAGTCCAGGGCTTCTCTCTGACTTGAATTGCAGTTGGTCACTTTCTTCATCACGTTCCACGGTGCCAGGATGAGCTCCTGGGTGTCCCACCAGTGAACCTGGTGAAGCTCCAGTCTTTACAGTCTTTGTTTATTAGTTGTGCCCAATGTGTGAAATGCTCCCTGGTATCTGAGTGTGTCTGGGGTGGTCCCATGTTGGCTGGCTGCTGACTAACGTTGGCTGGTTGCTGACAAACTTGCGTTTGTATTTGAGCATCTATTTTACTGTAATAGACAGTATAACGTGATGAGAACTGTATTTTCAGGGATAACCCCCCCCCCAAAAAAAAAAAAAACCTCCAACCAAGTGTTTCCATTTTGAGACATTAAGGGCTCCAAGAGATTTATTTGGAGGTCCTGGACCCCCCACAACCCCCAGTATTTCGCACCTTGGTTGTGACAAGTGCAAAGCATTTCTACATGAAGCTTTAGGCTGGTGTGACTAAGCTTAAGCAGAGAAAATACACACAGGCAGCAAAGTGTGGCTGAAAACATGTGGAAACGTGGTGAAAATTAGAACATGGAAACATATGTACCATGTTTAACTTAACACTGCAAGTGAATAGGCTAAAGATTTTAACTGCTAGAGATCACCATGAAGTTTCCCCAGTTGATTACCTGCATTAAGACAGTTATTATTTGTATTACAAGTTTTCTGAAATGTTATTTTAAATATGCAAATGAGGCAGTATCTAATTAATTATATGCTAATTTGCATAACTTTTGGGAACAGTTTCATTTTGCTGACGTATTAGAATCAAAGTTTTTTTGTTTTTTTTTTATAAACAAAGCGAGTTTTGGGTCAGATTTGACCACATTTACATTTATAAGCAATCTGATAACTGTACTGGCAATAATTAATGCAGCAGGTTTACAGGCATTTAGGTCTGATAATGGGAAAAGTCTCGGTCTACATGGGTTGGTCAGTAATTGGATTTCTCACTAAAGTGCAATTCCCAAAGCGGATTTCCCAATTTCTGCATGGTTTGATGTGAAGTGGTGTAGATAAACATAGCTCTCTCATTTCTTTACAGTGGTGGTGATGAGAACCAGGGGTCAGCATGTCTGCGACACTAATGTAGCCATCGTAGACACATGTAGAAAAACCCTGACTTATCTGATAAACGATCTAAAGCTCAGTTTCAGTGCTCTAGTGTGTCTGCCGGGTTCCTTGATATGTGATCAGCTTTAATCTGATATCATAAGTCATAGTAAGCTGTTTGCATGAATGATAAGGTAACTGCCAGGTAATGCAGGTAGTCTTATCAGCATGTATACTTACTCATAGTTTCATAGTGGAATATGAATCTCTGTGAATCACCTATTCGATTTTGAGACATTAAGGGCTCCTGTTTATGCTGCTGTTTCTGAATCCATAAAAAGCTTCGTCAACATTGTGTGAACGTTTTTTTTTTTCTGTACTCCATTTCAGTAAACACTGTGTTCAAAGTCAGTTCCACACTCCTTCGACGGCCATTGTCCTGGACGCCTCATCTGTGACTCGGCCAACCAGGTTCACTTCCCAGCCTTCGGGACGGTGTGATGGGCTTCTGCTCAAGTATCCACAGGTATGTTCCTGTCTAACATGATGCCACTCATACTCAGGTGTTTACTGTAGCAGCCAGCAGTTATGGTACAACATGGTAAGTTGTTTACAGTCCTGGACACTCACAGCTCTGTCAGTAGCTATATTGCCATACCGCAATTGCTAATTTACCACTTTAGAATAAGACTGCCCTCATAAAGAGTTCCTGAATGGTTTCAAATGAGTTAATACATGGTTTATGACTAGATCATAAGCAGCTTAAATATTAATAAGCAGTTGCACATAAACCTGAACAATGATTGCAAACCTCTGGTCTAATGTTCTTTGTAGAAACCATGAAATAATTCCACATGGCGATATTTTCAGTGTTGATCTGCTGCATCTCAAACTGTTTGTATGTGTCAGCAGTGGCCCGGCACCGGAAAGCAAAATGAGACTCAAGTTAGCTTTGGATGTGCTAGCTTCTTATTCAGATTTTCCATTCCATCTTAAACAGTGTGACAGTTACAATCTGGCTCCTGAACCTGGCAGGCAAGACAGATTTCAGTTCTTCACTTTGTGGAACGTGAAGGGAATAAGCAGCATCTTTAATCACCATTTCTTGTTTTCGTTACACAAATATTAGTGGTAAAGTCTTTCATTTGAATCCATTTCTTTGCTGATGAAATTTCGGTGCATCTGTAGTTCAGTTAATGAGCTTAGTTTTGTATCACTTTGTCAGTTCACTTTGGTGTACAGTAACTCAGTACGTGTGATGCGTTAGTGTACTGTAAGTAGTGTGTTGGTGTACAGTAACTCAGTACGTGTGATGCGTTAGTGTACTGTAAGTAGTGCGTCGGTGCACAGTAACTCAGTAAGTGTGATGCGTTAGTGTACTGTAAGTAGTGTGTTGGTGTACAGTAACTCAGTACGTGTGATGCGTTAGTGTACTGTAAGTAGTGCGTCGGTGCACAGTAACTCAGTAAGTGTGATGCGTTAGTGTACTGTAAGTAGTGTGTTGGTGTACAGTAACTCAGTACGTGTGATGCGTTAGTGTACTGTAAGTAGTGCGTCGGTGTACAGTAACTCAGTATGTGTGATGCGTTAGTGTACTGTAAGTAGTGCGTCGGTGTACAGTAACTCAGTAAGTGTGATGCGTTAGTGTACTGTAAGTAGCGTGTTGGTGTACAGTAACTCAGTAACTCGTTAGTGTTAGTGTACTGTAAGTAGTGTGTCGGTGTACGGTAACTCAGTAAGTGTAATGCGTTAGTGTACTGTAAGTAGTGTGTTGGTGTACAGTAACTCAGTAAGTGTAATGTGTTAGTGCACTGTAAGTAGTGTGTTGGTGTACAGTAACTCAGTAACTCGTTAGTGTTAGTGTACTGTAAGTAGTGTGTTGGTGTACAGTAACTCAGTAAGTGTAATGCGTTAGTGTACTCTAAGTAGTGTGTTGGTGTACAGTAACTCAGTAAGTGTAATGTGTTAGTGTACTGTAAGTAGTGCGTTGGTGTACAGTAACTCAGTAAGTGTAATGCGTTAGTGTACTGTAAGTAGTGTGTTGGTGTACAGTAACTCAGTAAGTGTAGCGTGTTAGTGTACTGTAAGTAGTGTGTTAGTGTATCTGTCCTTCCTTCTGGCTTATGAGTGCATAAAAACGTAACATGTCCAAACAAGAGAAGTGTGAAGTGAGTGCACCAATTAGGGCACAGCGGTCACTTTGTTTTGAGCTTGTTTTGACCTGTTGTACAGAGCTTGGTTCTAGCTAATGGAACCTGTTCTCCTTCAATGTTCTGTGCTTATGATAATATGAATAGACGTCAGTGTCTGACTAATTAATGATCTTCTATTAAAGACTGGTGGACTGAGAGACACTAGAGTCTCTTCACCTACAGTGAGCTGATTAAGAGTCTTGTTCCAGAAATGATAATAGGACATTAGAGCCATAATAAATCATGCTCCTGTTACTCTCCATACTTAAGTACATTTGAAGGTAAATACTTTAGTACTGTTACTCCAGTGGAGGTCTAAAGGGAGGAACTTCTACTGTTACTGGAGGAGTATTTTACCTTGGGGATGTGTACTTTGTCCACCACTGCACTTTGTAAAGCATGTTTAGCTGAAGGTGTGTCTCTGTTTCTTTGCCCAGACTGAGGTACAGCTGAGTGCGCAGGTGCCCCAGTCAGGCCGCTATGTATTCGTAGTGCAGTACTGCCAGCCCGAGCACCCTACCTTCCCTGTGGAGGTCCTGCTGAACATGGGGCACACCTGGACAGGTGAGCATACACATTGCACTTGGGGATTCAACACTGTTTGGACCTTTAACACAAAGAGAACTTGTTTGAGCTCACGTAGTATGATTCAGCGATCTCTTCAGATCGACGCAACAATGTTTCCTTTAGCTGAGTCTCCGAATTGAAAGTGGAGAAGGGAACGCATCGTTCTCAAAGCCAGGGATGTCCAAACTTATCCATAAAGGGTTGGCACACTTGCAGGTTTTCATTTCCCTGAAGCATTTTCCATAAGGGTTGGAATTATCTGCATTGTGGATAAGCTTGGACATTCCTGCTCTTAGTGTTCCACTAAACTGCGAGATAAAGTTTCCATGGTGTACTTACCTCCCAGAGCTTACATATCAGAACTTCCATCACACGCGGGCCAGTTCTTTTAGGTTTTGGTTTGATCTTGGCAGCAATAAAATACTCCAGAATGACCATGTACAGGAGATTATTACCTTTACCGTACACTAAGCTGTTTATTTCATCTACTATTCTTTCTTATTACTTATGCATTATTATTACATTGTTATACATATGGTATTATATACATATACAGTAGGCATGTCATTATACTAGTATAGTTTTTTCCCCTATGCCTTAGGTCTGTCACCATTACATGATTAAAACTAAATCAGATCCATTTTAAATATTGTACAGTTTGTCTTGGCGAGTTCTTAACAGTAAGACACAACAACAAGACGAGGACAACAGATACAACATGAAAACAAAACAAACAAATAACCTTGTAATCAAAACAATGCTTTGAAGTCATGATGTATCAAACTAACATTTACGATAAGAATAAGATCAGTTGGCAAAAAGTATAAATATAGAAACACAATCCCAGGTGCATTAGAGAGCGATTGTTCCAGCTATATTGCCCGTTACCGATGGTACTGATAGAGAGCTATTAAGAACCTGAATACTCATTTGGTAATTACCTCTAAGATACTGTGATTTTTGTTCTGAGCTTTTGTCCTGAACAGAGGGACATTTTTGTGGTGGTTACTTGGGGTTACTGTAGGATTTTCAAACCTTTGTGGGTCTCATATACACTCATCATCAAAAGAATAGCTGCACAAATAGTTACATCCAGAGGGAATCGACCGACAGGAATGAAACTTGCTGGGTAGGTTTGAGATGACGTAAGCAAGGATGGGCCCTATCCCTGTACCTGACTGACCCAACAGCCACGATTGCCAACATTCAGAGAGCACTGATGCCTGTTAGCCATCCTGTTAGTGCAGCACCATTGGCAGACGGCTGCACGATGCAGGACTACATGATGGCCGTTACGACAACGGCCCTTAACACCACATCAACATTGACAAAGACTGCAATGGTGTCGTGCCAGACTGTCATGGAGTGACTCAGAATGGCAGCGGGTCATCTTCAGTGACGAGTCCCGCTTTTCTCTTGATGGAGACAACGAACGAATCTGTGTGCGGAGGCACCGTGGTCAAGATGAACGATTTGTTGCCACGTCACATGTGCAGAAGACCTGTTGTCACTCCACCTCCACCCACCCCTACCACACAGTCTGCAGGAACTGTGTGGGAATATTCAAGCTGCATGAGATGTATTATCACCGGACACCATTAGGAACCTCTACAACTCCATGCTGAGACGTCTGGCATGTTGCGTTCCTGGTAACCTTTATCTTCTTTCCCAGGAGCTTTGCAGTCCGACACTTCCTTTTAGGTGTAACTATCCTATTGATGATGGGTGTAGTTATTTTATTGTATTTGCCTCAGCCCACCCGAAGCACACGTGATGTAAGCATATGATAAAGAAAGCTATTAAATGTGGGAAGTAATTTCAAATAACTCCATTCCAATAACTCCAGTCAGTTGATTATTTAGTAGGCTTGTTTTAAGATGTTGGATTGGGCTTGCTGGTTTTCATTTCCGTCTCTGTGTTCTCTGCTCTCCAGGCCAGCTGAATGCCTCCTTCTGCCCCGCCATGTCCGGGTGCAGGAGTCCAGTTATAGCGGACAGACGCATCAGCCTGGACGCCATGCAGCAGACGATGATAATCACACTGAGGATCCCGAAAGGGAAAACTCTAACTCTGGTCAGTAGCTATGCCTGTACTGCCTCATTCCTGCTCTTTATATCAGCCCTTTTACAGTGTGTAAGCCCTCCTGGTCCCTAATCCAGCCTGATCTGATCTACTGGAATGAGAGCAAATAGCCCCATGAGGGTGCTTCAGCTGATCTGTTCTACACCAGCGTATAGATACGCTTCCATAAAAGGAGTGGAGGATGGTACTGTGGTATGTGGTTGGTATGTGACCAGTTGAATGTCTCTCAGCGCTTCTTTCCTTGCTTCTCCCCGACTGTCTTTCAGCAGGTCTCAGTGGTTTGTTTGCAGTGTGTTGTCAGTACAAGTACAGTTAGAATGGGATCTGCACATTGAATAACACTCAATACACAGTGGACAGACAAGGCTAACACTACATACATTCTGTGTATCGCTGTAGAGTATATATATGCTGTTGTTATGTCAACTCACTGGTGACTTAAGAAGAGAAAGAATAAACATTCTTAACATTCACGTACAGTAATGAGATTTTATTCCATGTCATTTTTAGACCATATTTGTTTGGTCATCATACTGAATGTTTTCAGATGCAGATGTGAGTGATGAAAAGTGAGTTATGAGGTTTTGGTGCAACAGTGACAGTTGGGGCAGTGGTGGGCTGGAGGTTAGGGAACCAGCCTTGTGAATGAAAGGTTGTCGGTTCGATTCCCTAAACCAACAGTAACGACATAAGTGCTCTTGAGCAAGGCACCTAACCCCCCAAACTGCTTTGTGGGTGCCGTGGATAGGTCTACTCACTGCTCTGGCCAAGTGTGCTCACTACCCCCTAGTATGTGAGTGTTTCACTTCTCGGATGGGTTAAATGCAGAAGAAAAATTCCGCTGTGTGCAGCAGAAAGTGGCTGTAGAATGATTGGCCTCACCTAAATTACTACAAGACGTTATTTATATGAGAGAGTGAAAAATAATATACAGGGTCAGTCAATAGTTCACATAAATAAAAGTTTTCTTTATTTCTATTTTACGTTTCCGTTTTCTGTGTTTAAAAGTAATAATGTGTTTTAAATTCAGAAAATTGTTGCTACTATATACTGCCGGCATCTATACGCTGGATGTATCACAATATCTTTTTGACATATTGCCACCACTAATATATACTGTATCTCTTTTTTTTATTGTTTAAGTCAGAAAGTGAAAGACAAGCCTGAGCATGACAGAAGTATAGAGTTTCTGACAAATTTCTATCCGGCTAGAGGCTGATCTATACGGGTAAATTGTACAGGTAAAAAACCTACAGAAAAGCATTCAATCAGATGTGTCCAGACTTTTGACTGGCAGTATTTAAGATACACAGAGGAAGAAAGGGTGGGGCTTGTGCTTATCTAATCAGAGGGGATAATCACCAGGGTGGAAGTTTTAATGACACGCCTCGCTGGGTTTCCTATCCTTGTCTCTGTTTGTTTTCTCGTTGAAGGATTACATCCTGGCGGTTCCCGAGGACCAATACAACCCCGAGCTGCTCAAAGCTAAAGCGCTGGATAAGGCCTCAGATTTCATCAGCCAGTGCGGCTCTCAGGGCTTTTACATCAAGTGAGTGTCCGAAGCGCTTTCAAATCCCTTACAATTAAAAGCATCCTTAAGGTTCATTTCATAAAGCTGAAGTATATTTGCCAAGTATGCTTTACGTAGTAAGTGCACTAATTTGTGCACTAGTAGTATACTTGTAAGTGTACTATTTAAATACTTCTTGGGACTAAACTGGCCACTTTTTAGGTCATGAGAGTGCACTCTGTGTATTCTTTGGATAAAGGAGTAGTACAGTTTGAGTACACAACTAGTTTATGTCTACATTTTATTTTGTACTGTAATTATACTAAAAGTGAACTTAGTTATACTGTTAATTTACTTGTTCGTTCCTTCTTTCGTCTTCTAAGCCACTTTTCACAAAGACATGCACAATCATTCACACATAGGAGCAATTATGCATCTCCTTAAATAGACCTTCAACCGTACTTAGACTTACCACTGGACTACATATACAAAAAAAAGAAACAAGACGTACTCAGGATTAAGAACATACGCTAATCATCAAAAGAATAGCTGCACCCAGAAGGAGGTGTGGGATTGCAGTGCTGTTGGGAAGGAAGATAAAGGTTACCAGGAACAATAAATGATGATACATTTAGACTGATATGAGCAATATTTATTGAGCTACACATACAGAAGTAGTGTCTCTCAGTATGGTGTCAGGCTAACGCAACATCCCAGGCGTCTTGGCATGGAGTTGTAGAGGTTCCTGATGGTGTCCTGTGGTAATCCATCCCATGCAGCTTGAATATTCTCACACAGTTCCTGCAGATTGTGCGGTAGGGGTGGAGGTGGAGTGACACCAGGCCTTCTGGACGTGTGATGCGTGACAGCAAATGGACTCGCTTGCATGTCTCAAGATGTCCAACCTACCCACCAAATTTCATTAATGTTGACTGATTCCTTCTGGGTGCAGATATTCTGCAGATACAGTATACCCGATATACACAACGACTCCGCATATACACGACACATACAGACACCATAGAATATACACTCTACACAGTACCCGCAATATACACAATGACCCTACATACACACAGTACATATACACACCGTACAATATACACTGTACACAGTATACACCATATACACAACAACTCCACATATACACAATACATACAGACACTGTACAATATACACTCTACACAGTATACACCATATACACAACGACTCCACATATACACAATACATCCACACACCGTACAATATACACTCTACACAGTATACACCATATACACAACAACTCCACATATACACAATACATACAGACACTGTACAATATACACTCTACACAGTATACACAATATACACAACAACTCCACATATACACAATACATACAGACACCGTACAATATACACTCTAAACAGTATACACCATATACACAACGACTCCACATATACACAATACATACAGACACTGTACAATATACACTCTACACAGTATACACAATATACACAACAACTCCACATATACACAATACATACAGACACCGTACAATATACACTCTAAACAGTATACACCATATACACAACGACTCCACATATACACAATACATACAGACACTGTACAATATACACTCTACACAGTACACACAATATACACAACGGCTCCACTTAAAGTAATATCAGTCATCATATGTGTCATATCGACTCAGAAACCACAGATTTTCTTATTTTTTGCCTGTGCTTCTGTTTTTCCCCACAGTCCCCAAAGTGCCTCAGAGTTCTGTAAGGCGTCAGCCCTCTCCCTGGTTGCCCACTATTACAATGGCGCTCTGCCTTGTGACTGTGACAAAGTGGGCTCGACAAGCCCCACCTGTGAGCCGTTCGGAGGCCAGTGTAACTGCAGGCCTCATGTCATTGGGCGGCAGTGCACGCGCTGTGCTACAGGCTTCTATGGCTTCCCATACTGCAGACGTGAGTGCCCTCTGCTGTTACACAGTGATCTTCTGAGCTAGTTAGTCCCAGCCTAATACAGTTCATATATTATACACTTAGTAATTAATGTGCTATGGTTTTACTGTGCACTCAGTTCTTTCAAACACTGCAGATACCTTGTTCACAAAATCCACTTTTACTGTAATTTAGTGGCATTCTTGATTTCTGTTATATTAATGTAGAACTTCAGCAAAAGATCTGCTTTCATTTTGTCCTAAGAGTTGTTTGATGGTCTTCCTAAGAGTTGTTTGATGGCCTTACTCATAGTGAATGGCCACATGTTATAGTTTATACTAAACCAGTAAACCGCTCCCTATCACCTGCCTGCAGGATGTAATTGTGGCCAGCGGCTGTGCGACGAAGTGACGGGGGAGTGCATTTGCCCGCCGCAGACAGTGAGACCTGCGTGTGAAGTGTGCGTGAGCCGCACGTTCAGCTATCACCCACTACTCGGCTGTGAGGGCTGCGACTGCTCCCCCATCGGAATCTCCACCGGAGACATGGGCCAGTGCCACATCAACACCGGCCAGTGCAAGTGAGTCACAGCTATTAAATAGTTAACAAGGTCCAGTTTCAGTTCCTACGCAGGACGAAATAACCAGCTGCATCTTACTTCAGATGGAGAAGTTGATTTTTGCTCCAGCAATGGGTTAATAATGTAAGTTATGATGCAAGCGTGAGCTGCCAGGCATCAGACAATTTCCCTGTAATGAGTTCAGTATCTGCTATAATAACTTAATATAGTAATATAATAATTTAATCTAGCTAGTTTAAGCTTGTTTTATGTAAAGGTTTAGATAGTCTGTATGTGTTTAAGCAGTGTGCCTCCGTGTAGAGAACCTGTTTATCTTGTTCTGAGTTCTCTACAGGTGTGTAAATTGTGTGTTTTTCCTGTGTGCTCCAGCTGTAAACCCAGAATAGGTGGGCGGCAGTGCTCTCAGTGTGTCGCCGGTTACTACGGTTTTCCTGAGTGTAAGCGGTGTTCCTGTAACATGGGGGGAGTGACCTCACAGATCTGTCACCCCAACAGCGGCCAGTGCCTCTGCAAGGTGACCAATACACACACACACACACACACACACACACACACACACACACACACACATTGCACTCTCATTTAAGATGATCAGTATTATTACCAGATCATCAGTCAGCTTTAGAGAGGAATTCCACCATTCATAGCCCAGTCGAAGGTATGTTTACAGTGGTGGTGATATGAACCAGAGGTTGGGATGTGCACAGTGCAGATATAGCCATTTTATTTACTGTCCAAAACTACCAGTGAACCCACATGTGTCTACTCAGTTTTTATATGTCATGTCAATGATGGTAAATGGAGTTTTCATTGAGCACTGTTTTACCTTGCAACACCCTGCTTGTAGCTCTCTGCCACGCATGTATTTAAAAAAAAATTTGTTTTGGGTGTTTTGGGTTAAAAGTTTGTCTAAGATATTAGGCATCATATTCAAGAACATTACATATACACTCATCAGCAAAAGAATAGTTGCACAGGAATTAAATATGGTGGGTAGATTTGATAACGTGGTTCAAGTTTCACGCTCAGCCGCCGATGTGACGAAAGAACATTCAGTAAGCACTGATGCCCTCCATGAGTCATCCTGTTAGTGCAGCACCGTTGGCAGACGGCTTCACGATGCTACACAGACCGTTATGACGACTGCCCTTAACACCACGTCAGTGTCACCAAAGACTGCAGTGGTGCCGTGGCAGATTGTCTTGGGATGACTCAGAATGGAAACGTGTGATGAGTCCCACTCTTGTCTTGGTGGAGACGATCAACGAATCCGTGTGTGGAGGCACCGTGGTCATCACATGTCCAGAAGGCCTGGTGTCACTCCACCTCCACCCCTACCGCACAATCTGCAGGAACTGTGTGGGAATATTCAAGCTGAATGGGATGGATTATCACAGGATACCATTAGGAACCTGTACAACTCCATACCAAGACGTCTGGCATGTTGGGTTAGCAAACATGGCCGCACCGATGCCATACTGAGAGACACTACTTCTGTATGTGTAGCTTAATAAATATTGCCCATATCAGTCTAATCATATGAGGTAACCTTTATCTTCCTTCCCAACAGCACTGCAATCCCACACCTCCTTCTTGGTGCAGCTGTTCTTTTGACATTAAGTGTATATAACTTTTTAAGGCATTAACGCTTCAGACGTCTGGTTCCTTTTCCCCCACCTGTGAGCAATTCTAGGGCCTCTAGTGTTTCAGAATTTAACATCAAAGACATTGTCCACTTCTTAACAATTGAATCGTGTAGAAATGATGAAAAACTGGTGTGATTCTCCATGGTGGAATGACGAAATCAAACAGTTTTTTTTATGCAATAAGATCTAAGCATGATCTTCATAGCCATTAAATTACTGCATCCATATCAAAGCCTTATATGCACTTTTCAGCACGACTTTAATCCTGAGTCGATACCGTTCTCCTTCAACCCCCGTGAACTGAGTTATGCTAATCAGATCTGGCAGGTCTCTCATGCACAGCTGTGATATCTGCTGTTTTATTGTTCAGGATCCAAGTTGTTCTCAATGTGTGTGTTTGTGTGTGTGTGTGTGTTTGGAACAGAGCAATGTGGAGGGCTCTCGCTGTGACATGTGTCGCAAGGGCTCGTTCCATTTCGACCCATCCAACCCGAAAGGATGCACCAATTGCTTCTGCTTCGGAGCAACAGATCAGTGCCGGAGCTCGGATAAACGCAGAGGAAAGGTGCGTGTGTGCTTCCCTGCATGTCTGTGCTTTTCAGATCCCGCTGAGGGACATTTAGGCCA
This sequence comes from Semaprochilodus insignis, assembly GCA_034552555.1. Taxonomy (NCBI): domain Eukaryota; kingdom Metazoa; phylum Chordata; class Actinopteri; order Characiformes; family Prochilodontidae; genus Semaprochilodus; species Semaprochilodus insignis. The sequence continues at coordinate 5,157,546 of CM067482.1, read as the reverse complement.
GTTCAGAGCCCTTTGCTATGTTACAAAGTGATGTCATCTCTTTGTAACAAGATGTAACAAGAGCCTTATTGGCAGCCTGTAGGGGCGGGACTTGTGGCAGGATGCTGTTACCAATTTCTCCCTCTCCTGTGGTTGACCAGTCAGAACAGAGTAGGTGAGCTGACCAATTAGAGCACACTGGGCTCATCCGGAGGCGGGGCTTAAATACACAGGAGCTCTAACAGAGTGTTTTAGACAGAGGGTGAATACAGATATTCACTATGAGAGAAATATTGTGTTTTGGGGAAATTGAAGCATGTACATCTATTTTAGTAGACCCCAAAAATAAAACTATGAATGTAGAGCATAATAGGCCTCCTATGAACCGAATAGGTTGTGTGTGTGTGTGTGTGTGTGTGTGTGTATATATATATATGTGCCGCTGATGATTCTCATGCTTTTGACATGACCTCTCCCCCTCTCTCTCTCCCTCTCCCTCTGTCTCAGTTTGTAGACATGCGCTCCTGGCATTTGATGTCATCTGATCTGGAGGAGATTCCCTCTGTTCTGAATCCTCTCAGTAACACGGTGGTAGCGGATATTCAGGAGCTTCCAATGTCTGTGATGCATCTACACTGGGTTCTCCCTCAGTCTTACCTGGGGGACAGGGTGAGAGCCTCGTTTTAACCTCTAAATAAGTCCAAATCAAAGTTTAAAAAGAATAGTTTGGTCAAAAATGTAATTCACACATTTTTCAAATGATCTCAAACGTAGTCGAACAGTCATTTAGCATGTTGCTAACCGCCTGCATGACTCGTCACTCACTTACTTCAGACTGCTTCAAGTTGTTAAATGAAGGTGGCATAGAATTAATGTTTATAATTACCTATACTAGCTACTCTCTTTCCATCTGGACATCAACACAAAGTGTGTTAAGGTGGTGTTAAGTTGTTGTAACCGTCTGCATGCATGTATCTTCGCCAAGACATACTTTACTTGGTACCAACAACAGGACGACCTGATATAGTCAGTCAGGTACAGCGATATATTGCTTACACATGCGCGGCCGAGACTGAAACTTAACTAATTTTCATGTCTCACAATGTCAAACCTACCCACCCGGTTTTATTCCCTGCCGGTTGATTCCTTCTGGGTGCAGCTATTAGTGAAAATATTCTTTTGATCATGAGTGTAGACTGCAGTTTGCTATGCAGCGTTAGAACCCACATAAATTCATTTGAGATTACTCAACAATTCGACACAATTTGTGGTGTGATGCAGTTATATTAGCATAATGCTAATGCTAAAGCCTCAATTACAAAACTAAAGAAGCAAACTTCAGACACCAAGCATGTCTGATAAACTACATTCGTGGCAATGAGGGGATTTTTTGTAAATTTGACTCTTCGCCAAGCTGTTAGTTTATGAAGACAGACCGAGAGGGGCCAACTGAACCTACATCAGAGTGAAAGGCTCAGAAGAACATATAGCACCAACGAACGAAAAGCTAATTTTAGGTCTTATTCTTACATCAGGATTTGTTTTCCACCATGTGGTGAATCTCTGAAAGCCTTTTTTGATGAGGAGTGTATATAAATATTTATAAACATGATAAATAGACCAACAAAAATGGCCCAAAATTGCTTGGTAAGAAGTCTGGTTGTATTGACCTACATTAAAATGATATTAGGTCTTTTTCCTCTCCTGTAAAGCTGGCTTTTAAAAACAAGTATAAACAAGTGGATCAAGCTGTCACTGTGTTATCACAGCAATATTAACATTAGGAAATTGTGCAGAACAGTAAATATAGCAGGAAGCACCACTGTAATGTGATAACAGACAACGTTTATATATTGCTCTTGTTGTGTCTGTTCTCCAGGTGTCGTCATACGGCGGCTACCTGACATATCAGGTGAAGTCTTTTGGCATTCCACGTGAGGGCATGCGTTTACTGGATAGACAGCCCGACGTTCTTCTGAAGGTATTTACTCACCACAAACCCCGGCTGAGGATGCAATCTTGTGGCTGTCTAAACCGCTGATTCACTTTGTTGTTGTTGTCCTCAGTGGTGATTATTTTGAGCTGTCTTTGTGCTGACTCTTGCTAATGTGTCTGTTCAATCATGTATGCTGGGTTCAAAGACATCTGCTCTGTTCTGCTGATCTGACAGGGACAGAAAATGACTCTGGTTTACCAGGACCCTCAGACCCCCTCCCCTGACAGACATTACCAGGGCCGTGTCCAGCTTGTGGAGGTAAAGCACAATTTCAGCACAGTTCGGGTATATAGGTCTCTGAGGTCCCTTATTTGTGCTCATACTTCAATCCCTCACTCTTGTAACCGCATAACAGACCTACGTGTGTCATGTAGAAGATAAGAAAACCTATTGACTCACTTATATTATATGCCAGTGGACGGTTAATTCCGATCGACATTCCGATCGAGATATACTACAGTATTCCTTTAAGATTGACTCCTAAATGTGGGACTGTTAATAAGAAGTGATAATAAGCCTAGAGCTGAAATAAAATAACTCTTCCTTGAGGTGCTGAAATACAAATGGCATTTCACAATACATGGTGAATGAGTGTTTAATCAGGATCAGGATCTAACCAGTAAAGTCGAGTCTTTCCCACCATCAACCAGCCTGATCCATGTATGGCTTTGTTTTCCAAGCAACAAGTCAAATTAAAATGAAATTAAATTAAATCAAGTTATTGCTTACATCATAAAAGGCAGTATTTACTGACTTTCAATCAAAATGTGAGAATATTTATAATAATGTATAAGAATATAAGAAAAATATATATTCACAATTTTAAGAAGATATATATATATTTTTTTTTTTTTTGGTTTAATTTTTGCCTTTTTTTGTAAAACCTTAACCTGAAGGAACAGTAGCAATATTGCCAAAACCCACACATTTGATCTATGTTCTAATATCAGCACTTCTCAACACTAAAACCTTTCAAGTATTTTCACTCTACTATGTTCAGCTGTAAGGAACAGCTGTAATGTTCCTGTGTCAAATGGACCTATATTGATTAATATCAGTTTAATCAATATTTAGTGTTTTTCACCCCTCGCAGATGGGTCATGAGTTATGATCCCTTATGGATAACTTTTTTCTGGTACATTTTCTGTACATTTCTTAGGCAAAACCTAGACATTCAGCACATTTGTTTAATTTATTATAGTTTTATTTAGCCTTTTCTGACCTGTTTTCTGTCATGGGGGCATATTGATTAATACAACGAAAGTGTTTCTCCTGTTTGGAGATTCAAATCCTGCTTCAATTCAAATCACACTAAATGAGCCAAAGGCAAAGGTGCTTAGGCAACCACATTGCATCTCAAATTTGAAGTGATCTAGACATGATATTTCTACTCTTTGTAGTCTCCTTTCTCACTGCTGTGTTAACCTGACCTGAACATTTGTTGTTTAATATAAACATTCATGGAGGTTACACTAATTAAGCCCAGCAGAAAAGATTTCATGATTCGAAAATTATTACAAATGATTTTTCTGTGTAAACAATTTGACCCTCAAAACAACAGGAGNTGTAAGTCTATTTAAAGGGGACGGGCCACGGCCTTATTATCTTTTGACTAGATAATGAGGAACAATACTAAAATACATATATAACACTGTATTTAGAGCATTAATAAAGATGAATGCTGGTTTGAATGATTATATGAGACTGCTGTGAAGTGGGCTAGTTATTTGTTCACTATGTAAACTATATCGGAGTGCTTGGTAAGTCCAATGTTCCTTAATAGCAGATACTTTATAATGAAAATACCTTATTAAAGTATACAATATGTAACTTCATTAATCAGTCAGCCCGTCAATCACTCAATCAATAGTACGCATGATGTGTTCATTATGTATCATACTTAATATTAATTAGTGGTTTGGTTGGTTGGTTGATTGGTTGATTGAGTGATTCATTGGTTGGTTGGTTGGTTGGTCGGTTGGTTGGTTGGTTGATTGATTAAGTGATTGGTTGGTTGGTTGATTGGTTGATTGAGTGATTCATTGCTTGGTTGGTTGATTGATTGATTGATTCTTTTATTTCTACACTTGATTATTGGCATAATAAGTGAATTCAGAACTAACTTATGACAGTGTTACTGACAACTTAAATCGTGCCAGGCTGCAGTTTATGTGGTTGTTTCTTTTTGTTAAACTACTTAACAGGGAATTCTACCACATTTCTGTATAATTCAGTTATTGAGAGTAGGTTTGATTGAAAAGAAACTTAAGGACTAAAGATATCTTTACAGTGGTGGTGATGGGAACCAGACATGGCAATGTCTTCAACTCAAATCTAGCCTATTTATTTACTTCCCTATTTATTTTTATTGCCATTTTATTAAATTCCCAAATGACCAGTTGACCTAAAGGAGTCACACTTGCATATAGTGGGGGGGGGTGGGGGGTGGGGGGTGATATGAACCAGATATCCAAAGAATCCGATGCTTCATTGAATGTTATTGCATGAAATGTTATTGCACACTGAATTTCTGTTATCATCTTACTGATAACATCAGACATGTTGACAAATCAGAGGAATTCCCTTTTAAGGGATGTATTTCTATAGACATGAGATCGCTGGTAGATTAACACTGATCTAGGACCAACTGTGCCTGCTAACCCTTGGCCCCTACACTTGGTAACAGAAGCTACAACACTGATCTCATGTCAGTGTCATAAACTAATATACGTCATAACTGCTCTTGCTTTGGCCGGTATTGGTGGGTTGGAGTGAGTTTGGCTTTCCCGTCTGAATCTAGCTGTTGTTTTCCTGGGATGGTTGCTATAGCAGCTCCATCACGTATCTGAACACGCTCCTGAGCGAGGACTTGCCAGCAAAAGAAGAGCTGGGAGGAAGTGCGAAGTCTGTAGCCGGCGGGGATGAATAAATCTAGACGCATTCTTACAAACACATACAGGGCGTGTCAGGACACCTTTGGGCAGGGAGTGGTGTCTTTGAGGTAGAAGAATCAGACAGTTTGTACATTGCCATGTGCATACTCATGTGTGTGTGTGTGTGCGTGTGTGTGTGTGTGTGAGGAGTGGCACCCACACCCTTTTGGACTGTGTGATTCAAGAGTGAGTACCACATGCACTCACTGTCTGAGTCTGATCTTGATTTTTCCACCCACAGTAAATACAGTACGTTCACGGAATGCTAGTGCTTCCCCTACAGCATAACCTGGTATACACGATCAGTAATGGGATATGAACCCACAACGTTCTACATGCTGTATAGATCATTGTACAATAAGGCACAGCATATAATCTCAAATGTTTCATGAATTAAGCATTCCTATGTCCTATGCTACCAAAAACTAACATTAGCTTAAAGCTGCATTGTATTAACCTGCTAGCTAGCTTATGTATTTAGCTGGCTATTTCAGCAGTAGCTGCCTATCTCCAAAGTGCTGGTTTTAAAGGAATATGCGCTAAATCGAACCCACTAGAGACAACACAGGGCCACTTTTATCTTATCTGGTATCGATATTGAAAGAGTATTGGACGGTGCCAATCCAAAAAGTCTTCTGTCCGGTCCAGCATTTTCTGCTGGTACCTGTTACTGAGTCCGTGCCATCTTTATAACCTACTCTTATATCATTTTTGGCAGTTTTTCTTCATATCTACATATCTACTCTTCTGCTTTGTGATTGTCGTACGGCTAAAAGACACATTTTTAGAATGAAGTTGTATGCTGTTTTCCAATCACATTTTTTTAATATAATAGGCTTGTTTGTAAATATATGTTCTCTTAATAAATTTAAAGAGGGAAGATTTAACTCAATAACATGCCACTTGTAAGCCACCTGTAGATGCGATAGACCAATCAGAAAAACAACCGATGTGCTGTGTACAAGCATAATTAAGGGGCAGTCTGACGTGTTCAACTGGCAGCTGGCTACGTTCAAGCCTCAAGCCAGGAAAAGTGGATGCACTAGTCTTCTTGGCCTGGACCAGAATTTATAGATAATTCTCACAATTTAAATCACAATTGCAGTACTGGTAAGAAAAATATGGCACAGTCGTTCAACTGTAGACCTCTACAGAAATGTAGTTTGTGTTTCAGGAACATTGGGACTGTTAGTGCTGTACTTGCTCTCTTGTTACGTCTGTGTACAGTACAGAGCCACAGTTGTACAGGGACCTAAGCAAATTCCTACTATTAATCTGATTACTACATTAGAAATATGAATACACATATAAACGGCATAAAGGAACACAAACGTCTCGTTTTCCTTGTTTAATTTACACTCATCATCAAAATGATTAGTTACCAGGTTACCAGGAACAATAAATGATGATAAATTTAGACTGATATGATCAATATTTACTGAGCTACACATACAGAAGTAGTGTCTCTCAGTATGGCGTCAGGCTGCCATGTTTGCTAACACAACATGCCAGACGTCTCGGTACGGAGTTGTAGAGGTTCCTAATGGTGTCCTGTGATAATCCATCCCATGCAGCTTCAATACTCTCGCACAGTTCCTGCAGATTTTGCGGTAGGGATGGAGGTGGAGTGACACTTCTGGGCATGTGATGCATGACAACAAACCGTTCATCTTGGCGTTGATCACGGTGCCTCCACACACAGATTCATTAAGATCACGTTAGGTGATAGAGAGAGTGTTGAATGTGATGCTCGCTCTACCACTGAAGACCTACCAAGATGCTTTTAGGAAAGTCAGGCCAGATAAATAGTTCTTTAAACACCAAACACCGTTTCCTCAGGCGCTTAACACTTTTTGCACAGCACTGTATATCACGTCAGATCCTTGATATTCCTTTGTTTTTTGGAAATCCCTGCTGCTCTTCATATTATGTAAACATTTCATGAGTGTTGGACTAATAGTCATGTATTTCCTGTCCTGTCCTAGCTGACTCAGGTACTTGCGCGTGTTCAGGGCGTGTCCTCCCTCTCTCTCTCTTAAATAGCCGTCTGTCCTCACACTCACATACTCAGTTCACAAGCTTCAGTCGGAATGTCAGTGAGGTGTGGAAGGGGAGGCGTTCTCAGCAGCAGAGCGCTGTGGCTGCTGGTGATTTGGGCGCTGCTGGGACCATGTGTGGCTGGACCACGACCGGTTGACAGGACACGGCACCAGACGAGACAACACTGGCCCGGAGTACAGAGGGTCCAATTCTCTTTTGTAGACGACAAGGAAAGACAGAGGATTCAGTATCCATCGTTTAATGATATGGGCATACAGAGGATTGAGTTTCCGTCTCTCAGGGATAAGGACACGCAGAGGATTGAGTTTCCTTCAGTAGATGCTGGATGGTTGACCCAGGTAAAATCAGAGCTGGGGTTCAGGCTGCATAACATGGTTGTAGTTTCGGGAGAAGGTTCTACCGAAGGTCTCAATCTCATGGATTAGAGTTAAATTAAGTTCTGTTTTTGACTGAACTCTAATGCAAGGGTTGATATATTAGTAGTATTCAAGTTTAAAGTGGTGTTTTTTGGTGTGATGTTTATATGAATTCTGTGTGTTTGAACTCTAATCAAAGTTTTGCTATTATGTTGAAGTTCTGTTATGGGTTGATAGCATAAATGCTTTCTGATTGATCGTTTGAAATAGGTCAGATTTGGTCTAGTTTTTGACCACATTATGGTGAAAGTGGGGATGGGCTATTAGTGTAATTGTCTAGTGCAGGGGTTCTCAGCCTTTTCCTCCTGCCGGCTCACCAGGACACTAAAATCAACTCTTACAAATACAGTAAGAAAATTGGCTGAAGTAAAATCACATGTCCAAATTCAAACTGTGGGAGCTGTGAAAACACTGAACGCTTCTTTCCTGTGCTTGTCTTGTTATCTGTTATCACGAAATGCATCGAAATGACAGCAGGGATTTTCCCAGGTACCTTATTCAGAATTCAGCCATCATGCTTTTTGTCCAGAACTGGTGTCACTTGGAGTTCTGCTTTGATGAAATGCCCATCAATGTTCTGTCCACCTGCCTGACCGTCCATCTGTTTCCGTTACGCAGAGATGTGCCCCTGGCTTCTACAGAGACCGGAGTGGCCGCTGCATGCCCTGTGCTTGTAATGGCCTTTCAAATGACTGCGAGGAGAGTACCGGAAGATGCCGTGTAAGAACTGCACACAGGAACAATGCAATCTTTTACCCACCTCAGTACATTCGTCACCATCCAACCAGTTTAGACCTGTGTGAGAAGCTACACCCTGCTGCCGGGTGCATTACAAGCTGATATCTTTCTACTGTAATGCCCACAAACTGATGGGTGCAGATTTGTTTATGAGGCTGGAGCAAGCTGTTAAATAGCTCATACAGGCAGAACCATCATCATTTCCTTCAGACAGATACATGCAGTCATGCAGTTCTGAATCCACAGAACCACTGTAGGTGATTATGGTGCTTTTAGCATTTCACTGTAAGTTTGCTCAAGGTGAGATCTAGATATGTAATCTAGGTCTAGGTATGTGTTCAGATAAAGACAGGTAGGAGATTTTTTTTGGTATAATGTCATACGTAGGTCCCTAATATAGACACTTACATATAATATAGTATCCTATGCATGATACATATTGTCAATGCCCAATGAAAAACAAGTATCTCCAAAATAACAGCTTTACAGGAGAGGACAAAAAAGTCAATGGACTTTAATCCCGGCAACTTCGGGCCATTTCTGTTGGTCCGTTCACAATGCAACACAATTTAAACAGCAGCTGCTCAAATGATGCATCAAAGTTACAACAAAATGGAGATACATATTTTTTTCTTTGGCAGCAACAATATGGAAATACCAATATGTATGTATAGTATTTCCTGTTTGTGTTGTACCTCCGTAGATGCTGGACAGTTGACTCATGTATATTCAGTTCTGGAGAATTTTGGGTTTAGACTGTATAGCCAAGTTGTAATTTTGGTAGAAGGTGCTAAAGACAGGACTGATTTTATGTTGGGAAGCTAGTACATTTTGGTAGCATTCAAGTTTATTGTTGTCTGTTAGGTTTGACGATCATATGTATTCTGTGTTTTGACTAAATTATAATCAAAATCCTGAACTTATGTTCAACTTCTGTTATGGGCTGATAACATACATGCTTTACCGATTGATCCATTGCAGTAGGATGATGAGATTTGGTCTAGTTTTCGACAGTATTGTAGTGAAAGTTGGAATGGGATAATATTTCCCATTGGTATTGCAGCTGTATGTATTATTCAAAGCCTCAGTAACCAAAGATAAATGGTTGAGTATAATTATAAAGAGAACTGCTGTAAGCAAATCTCAAGCCTATGGTCCTGTTTTTCTCTGGTTGTCCTACCAAGTAAAGACATTTTCATCCTTAGAATGTTTGAAAACACAAATGGAATGTACATACACAAGAGCCGTTATTGGCTCTGGGACTGGTTTTAGTCATTGGGCTCATTAGTGTTGACTGATGGTGAAAGTGAATGTTGCTCCCTTCTAAAAGATGTGCTACCTCCATTCCATCAGAACTGCCAAGAGAACACTGCCGGAGACCACTGCGAGCGCTGTAAGGATGGCTACTATGGCAACGCCGCTCTGAAGGACTGCAAGATCTGTCCATGTCCACTTCGTCTGTCAAGCAACAAGTGAGTCAGTGCTGTCAGTGAGGGCAGCCAATGTGACCAAACACCACTCAGTACTGAAGGCTTGAGCATTGTTGCTAGGTCAAACCAGACATGTATGTATTATGTATCACTTGTTGCTCTCTGCATTAAATATGTGTTTAGGCATATGTTCAAGCAGCAGGTTAAGGTCAAAAGAGGTTGAATAATTTATTGATTAGTCAATCAGTCAAACACAGTTCAATTTACAGACTGGGATTTCCTTACAGTGGTGGTGAACGGTGGAGCTCTGCAACACAAATACAGCCATTTTACTTACAATCCAAAACTACCTGTGAACCTACACGTCTACCCAGTCTTCTCTGGGAACCGGTTTGCCTCCCTCCACTCATGAATGGATTAAAACGAATGGATTAAAATGCATTTTACACCAAAACATTATCACAAAACTATCATAAAGCCTTGTCTCAGACATCAGGCAGTGTAATTATAACCATTTCATGTAACAGCTTTCTGTGAGGGAGCTTTTAGAGGTGGGCATCTGGTTCCTATCACCACCAGATCAAATCAAATCAATGCTTATTTGTCCCATACATAGTCACGCACAATATGGCTAGCGGTGAAGTACTTTGGTAACTGCCTGCTCACATGAAGAAATAAGATATAAAACTATAGAATATATAAATTATAAAGATAAAAGCAACAATGGCAAATCAACATTCAATAAGATACAATATCTATACAGAGATAATAATATAAAATAAAATAAAATATGTAAAAAAAAATAATAATAAGGAAGAAATATATACACTCAATATACACAATATATCAGTATAGAATTTTTTTGATTCATTCTAACACAGCAGTTTCCTCTAGAATGGAGCATCTTACACCAACCCACCCTGAATTACTTTGATAACATCTATATCAAATTCCACTTTAAACTTGTTTATCTCTGTAAATAAGTACGTCTGTGTGAAGGGGTTTAAAAGCAAGTGTGTTCAGTCATGCAGTTGACCCAATACTAACTGGTTAGCCCTGATTGGCTCCAGTGCAAGACTAAAGAGGTTCAGAACTTCTTGGTCGGTCAACCGAAGCTGACGGCCTGTGTCAGGGGAAAGATGTCTACTCGTACTTTAAGGCCCAGATCTCCAGCGATCGTATGATAAACTTATGGTTGATGTTTTATGTTTCAGTTTCGCTGTGGGCTGCAGTGAAGTGGCTGGAAGAGTTCAGTGTCTGTGTAAAACAGGCTACACTGGAGAAAGATGCGAGAGGTGAGTTTCAGTGTGTGTCTATGAAAAGTGGGAATGAATGCCTTTAATGTTTTACTCTATAACGTAAGTTAAACGGCTAATCTGCTGAATCGCAACCTTGAGGCATTTCTCGCTGACTAACACAGCACGCATTAGGCACCTGTATGCATCTGCTCCAAAGGCCACTTAGATCTCAATTTATCTGCCATGATTACGACTTCTTCAGTACATGCTGACAAGTACCGTTCAGGTCGGTGGTCAGTGGTTTACAGCCTTTCAGGTATGTCGTCAGCATTGTGTTCCATGTTGGAGAATCTGCGTCCACTCTGCGTTACAGTTTATGTACAGGAGTCCTAAAAATTGAGCATGTTTCAGGAGTCACAATCCAGGTGGCCCGAACTGGACTGGGAGTAAATCAAAAGAGCAGAGATGGATTTGGTTGGATTATAGACACTCCACACTATAGGGTAATCTGGGAGGAACATTGTTTAAGATCACCCTGATATCGGGAGATGTTTTGCTAAAAATCGACCCATGTATGCTGTAGTCTTTATCAGGATTGGGATTAAAGACTTCATCGCTAAGGGATTGAGAACCGGTGTACTAGCAGTAGGTGGCATGCCATTGTTGATTTAGAAGAATGACATAATTGGCTGAAATGAGTTTTCCACGCCCTCAGGTGTGCCCCTGGTTATTATGGTGACCCCGAGATGCTGGGGGGCAGGTGTCGTCCATGCAACTGCAATGGGAACTCCTGTTCCCCGAAGACTGGAGGTAAATGACTGATTTCAGATTTCTTCATGTGATTCTCACTGGTTATTAAAGTTGGTCCTTGGACCTCTACAGAAATCACACCAATCCACAGATACAGTATTTAAATCGTATATAAGATCATGATATCATATAAGATGAGATAAGCCTTTTATTATCCCACATGGGGAAATTTGCATCGTTACAGCAGAATATACAGTAAACAGACACAGAGCAAGGTGGTAGGCAAAAGTGCAAGTTATACCAAATACGAAATATAAGAAATTACAAAAAATAAAGAATCTCTATTGTAAGGTACCAAAAAAATAGAATAAGAAACTTTACTGTTATACATGTGTAACTGCACAGATATATATCGCACAGTTACTCAGAGATATTACACAGATATTGTATAGATATTACACAGTTACTGTTCTCTTATAGCAGCTACATAAATACTGATGATCTTGGCAGTCACCCAAATACTGATGGTATAGGCAGTCAGAGTGCATGAATTATAGTGATGTTGTCAGTCAGTACGAGACGTATACAGGTGGTATACAGGTAGTATACAGGTGATGAGGTGCAGCAGCGAGTATTGCACAATAGTTGAGTCACAATATTCAGAAAGTTGCTGCTAAGTTGAACAATAGCAGCCAGACGTTGTTCTGTGCATGTGTTCGTTTGTGAGGTTCTTTAGTAAGTGGAACAGAGAGTGCAGTTCTACTTCATGACACGTTCAGGTTCTTTTCCTGTTTTATGAGTACAGTTTTTAAGCTTGTTTATTAGTGGCTTTATGTTATTTTACACTTCTTGTTTCTACTTTTGAGAAGTTTGCAGTTCAGCAATTGAGGTTGATGGTGATATCAGGTGGCAAAACGCTGTGTAGCTAAAACGATTAGAGCCCGTTTAATATTTGAGCATATCGGAACATTACCGATAAACAAACGTTTTTAGCTCCTTAAAGTCTGTATCCTTTCCTAATGCACTCGCAGTCCTCCGAAGGATATTTAGCAATGCACTACTAAGGAAAGCTCTCAAATACAATAAGTTTCATACCAAAGACAAGACATCACTGTGGTTGTATGATGGATGTAAATGGTGTGTTGTATATTATTGAATATCCCTAATTTTTTGCGTTCTGTAATTCTCCTCCTGCAGTTTGTAATAACGGCCAGGAGCCTAAAGACATCAACACGGATGAGCAATGTCGAGGTATAGTAGCTTTAACTTAATGGACTTTGTTAACAAAGGAATTCAGTGCTGCCAGCGAGTGTGGCCTTTAATAGAGCTGGTCAATATGAATACATATACAGTATATATCGGTATTGGAGTAACTTACGGCACAACGCAGTATGATTTTCTGTATATGTAGCATATATAGTCAGTACTGGTTTCATTATAAAGAGTGCAAATTTAGTCATGTTTACTTGAATATAGTGCAACACAGGATGTGCAATATTGAATAAACATAATTAAGTTCACAGTTTTTTGATTGTATTTTTAAATTGCGGCACTACTGGTTCTCAGAATTCTGTTCCTAGTGATCAGATCAGTGAAACATATCCCGTATATTATGAAAAATATATTTTATTAACTTTTGTTACTTTCATCACTTATATCTTTTACTTTTATTACTTATTACTAAACAGAAAACAACATACAGCATCTAAGCGTTGATGTAAACTATAAATCCTGTGAAAATCTCTTGTGTTGCAATATTCTATGTTATAACTCTAATCTTTTATTTCTGCCTCCCACCTCCAGAGTGTGATAACTGTGCCCAGACCTTACTAAACAATCTAGATCGGCTTGAAGATGAGCTGAGTCGGATAAAGGCCCGGCTAAACACACTCAACTCTAGCTCCTCTGCTTATGATCGTCTGAAGAAGCTGGAGGCAGCCATTGCTGACACTAAGGTGATTCTGCCACTTGCTTATACTCATGATCACACGTTCTGCCCTGCTGTCTGGATGAGGTGTCCGGTACTCAATATGGCTGACGGCAGAGCGATGAGCGGCACTCAGGCAGTGCCAGATAAGACAATGCCCTGATGCTGCTCTTCTCTGCTCGGTATTGGAGGAGGAATACTCCCGGCATCTTTAACCCAGTATATCCCATATAATGCTGGCACTGCATGCAGGAGGTAACAGAAACCAGGACACACTTTTCCCATGTCAACACTTTTCTGTGCAGGAAGTGACCTCATGCTGGAATATTGCATATACAAGCTTATAGGAACTCTATGACTGCGTCTAAAAGCTCTTAGTTAGACAATACATGCTAGATTGGACCCAGTGTGCACTGCTCAACCGCTAAGGCTGAGCACTATAGGCTCTTTCAGTACACGAGTGTGTAGTATCTACGCAGCCTCAGATACTACGTCCACCTACGTCTGTCGTTAGGCCCTTTGACGCAAGTTGTCACTCCACCATTGTAAAAGTCCTGCTGTTTATTAAAAGCTCCATTTGATGAAATCAAGTTCTTTACTATCACTATGACAGGCAGCATGGCTGGCTAACTAGCTAGCTAATATGATGATAACTGATTTTACCTTAGCTTCCATTCACTGCTAGCCTTAAAAACGTGCAAGAACAGACAAAATGGGCTTGATGATCGGGAACACGGGACATGATTGGGCGATAGCTTACATGTGACAATGAGAAATGGAGTTCAGGAGATCGGAGGCGGAAGGAGAACCCGGAAGCGTGACATATAAATAATCTTAATATTTTACAATTTTATTCATCTGGTTGTAGCTTACTTCCACTCGTACACCCGACTCCCCACTTTCACCTTTTTTCTTCCCTTGCTTCAAACGCCTTCGCAGCTATTATGGGATAGCATAGTGTGCTGCGGTCACATACTTCAATGTATCTCCTGGTTCAGTTTGTCATCTGGGGAATTTCCACATACTACTTAATGAATACTGTGTATTCAGACACAAGCCATTCTCGCCTACTGCTTTAGCATGCCGTGTAGTATGGAAGTTGGGCGATGTTAAACCTCCAGCTGAACCGTTCTTTTGTATCCTTTCCTCAGAAAGTGGTGACTGATTACAGTTATGCAGTCAACAAGCTAACTCCTGAAGTCACTGAAGTGGAGAAGGACACACAGAATCTGAATAAAGATCTCAACCTGCTGATACAGAAGGTACTGTACATGTCCGGGTTCACAAGTCACTTTCACTAACGCCGAGCAGTGAAGCTCCAAAGAAATGCCGAGTTCACTCAAATTAATGCTGTGTGGTCATGTGTGAATGTGTCCAGGCTCAGAACAGGTCAAGCGATGCCCGGACCATTGCTGCAAACATAGAAAAGACGCACAAAAGAGCCAAAGATCTCAACAATCAGAGTCTGGACCTGCTCAGGAGAATTCTAGGTAAGCATGTGTTTTATATATGTATTCCAAGACACTTCCTTGAGCTCCGTCTTGCCTGTCTTTCTTCAAGTGTTAAATACATCAGATGGAAAATTAAGCCTGTGATGGACTGGTGGTCTGTCCAGGGTGTTTCCTGTCTTCCACCCAATGAGCCCTGCCCCCTGCAAAACATAGAAGGATAAGCGGCTTAGAAGATGAATGAGTGAATGAATGAATGAACAAATGAATGAATGGATGATTAAAAATTAAGCAGTGAAATTGCCATCTCATTCATACACAGCGTGCATGGGTCGCTGCTGTTTGACATCATTTTCACAGACCTGATGCTCTTTACATCGCAAGCAAATTTCACAATGAACTGACCAAAATGAATTGGGACCAAAATGGAAAATAAGGCTACTTAGATTGACTTACATAAAGAGTTTTTTTTCTTTGTTCTGTGAAGTTATCACTTCGGAGATACAAGATTTTCTTCTGACAACAGTCATACGTACAGTATCAGTCAAACGTTTAGGCACACCAACTAAATGGATGCTGTTGGTGATTTTAAAGGCTCACACTTAACAGTTCCAACTGATGAGAGTCTGAAACAATACATATCCTCTATATACCACATATACGCTTGATTTATCACGGTATTATATTTTTGCCATATCGCCACCTCTAATATACATTGTGTATAATGTTTTTTGCCCAGTTTAAAAGCTCTAGTTGCTCTTTCAGTTTAGTGAATATTCATGATGGACAGACCAATAGAATTGGTCCAAAACTGCTTAGAAATGAACTTCCACTGCAGATTAAGGAAGCTGTTTTATCCTCCTGTAAAGTTCCATTCTGGAGGTGTTTAAGGTGGACTGTATAATTCCATGAGTGCTATTTTATAGTTTGATGTCTTCACTTTTATTCTAAACTAAAGCATTATATAAATAAGGAACGTAGGTAAAGAAAGGTGGTTGGTGTGGCGCAACTGATAACACCGCAACTTGCCAGTGAGTTACCAGCTCATGTGGGAGACTGAGGTTCGAATCCCTGTCTGCGTGACTGTGCTGCACTACACCAGATGAGACTCCTAACACTACATTGACTAATCTGTAATACGATTAACCTTGTAAGTTGCTTTGGATAAGAGTGCCAGCAAAGCCGTAAATGTAAATGAAGACCTTCCACGAGTAGCTGTGGCTAAGCATTTGATTGGTGGTGTACATTGATGTTCAGTGTATGAAATATTTGTCACATTTATGTTCACTGTATAAATCCTTTAGGGTGTTGATATCTTGCCATCTGTGTCTATCAGAGCTGTTGCAGCAGATGGACAATAACAACTGGGGAAATGGGACCGTGCCCTCGGGAGATGTGGATAAACTCGTGGCAGAGGCCGAGCGCATGGTGAAGGAGATGCAGGACCGAAGCCTTGAACCCCAGAAAGATGCAGCCGCGAATGAGCTGGATGAAGCACAGAAACGTATGCTTGACCTCAGAATCACCTCACTAATCCTACTGTCACCTTTGGACAATAACATTAATAATGTGTGTTCAGCATATTGAAGGCATATTGCCTTGGCAGTATGCAGCAGTGTAACTGCAGTATGATGTTGGTCCATTTTGTGCAGGCCTTACAAGAGTGTTTAAACCAATATACAGTTCCCACTACACGTTTGATAATTAGTTCCATGTGGGATCAGTTTGGAATGGGCATTTTGTATTACTTATATTCCTGTGTGTGTGTGTGTGTGTGTGTGTCACAGTTCTAGACTATGTTAAGAACAACTACACTGAACAGCACAACCGGACCCAGGAAAAGACCAAGCAGATCATGAGTCTCTTGGTTAACTTTGAAGCCAAAATAAAGGAGCTTGAGGAAGTCCTCGCACAGGCCGATGACACGGTGCAAAAGGCCAACAGCCAGAACAGCCAAAACAATAAGACGCTGAGCAATCTGCTGGTAAGAACACTGAACCTCATCTCTGCTTCAGTCCAGAAAGTTTCATATGAAATTGTGAAGGTGCTGTCCGAAAATATGCCCACATGCACCTACACTACCGTTTAGACATGGCTACTCATAGAAGACTCGTATTCTTATTTCTAGCTTTAGTTACTGTAGAATAAAAGAGAAGCCATCAAACTATAAAATAGCACTCATGGAATTATACAGTCCACCTTAAAAACCTCCAGAATGGAACTTTACAGGAGGATAAAACAGCTTTCTTAACCTGCAGTGGAGGCTGATTATTATTTCTAAGCTGTTTTGGAGCCATTCTATTGGTCTGTCCATCATCAGTATTCCCTAAACTGAAAGGGGAACTAGAGCTTTGTGCTAAAAAAGAGATACAAGTTTGTAGTTTGAACAACAAATTGTATATTAGAGGTGGCGAAATGGCAGAAATATAATATTGTGATACATCAAGAGTATATGTGGTATATCAGGATATGTACTGTCTCAGACTCTGATCAGTTGGAGCTGTTAAGTGTGAACCTGTAGAGTCTTTAAGATCACCAACAACATCCATTTAGTTGATTGTGTCTAAACTACTGACTGGTAGTGCACTTCATAGCACTCTCTTACTTCAAAGCAAACCTTTTAAGCTGGTTACCGTATGTCGTTTGCTTGTTTTTTTGTGTTCCTGCCTTTAGGATAAAATGAACAAGTTGGCGAGAGAGAAAGACAGTGTTTCTAAAGACATCGCCTTGGCAAACCAGCAGCTGAATGACACAGAGGACATGCTGAAAATGCTCATTGACAGCAAAAAGGTAAAGTCTGTTTGTATATTTTTAATAATGTTAAATATGGACCTGTTTCATGAAGCTTTTAGCTAGCCAGATAACAAACCAAAAGCCCGTCCAGTAGGAAAAGAGCTGATGAGCATTTCTATTGGACAGTATTACTGAGCTCAGGGTGAGTTTTAGGCTCTGAACTTCCTGTACTAGCTGGAATATTATCCAACGGAACACTAAGCACGGTTGTAAGTCGCTCTGGATAAGAGCGTCTGCTAAATGCCTTAAATGTAAATGTAAATGTATTACCTTTGGATTTGGCTGCTTTATTAAGGTTAGGGTTAGGACTAGGGTTAGGGTTAAATTTAGCTTTACTGAGAAATCCTGCTTTTGTCTGAAGTATACTCCCCAAACACAGTTTATCAGCGTGTCCTCTCACTTTTCTACCATGACAGGAATATGAACAGCTGGCGGCACAGCTGGATGGCGCAAAGATGGATCTTATCAACAGAACAAACTATGCCTCACAGGCGGTCGCTAAAGAGGCCCTGGTGAAGAAAGCAGAAGATCACGCTGCTGCCCTGAGCAAACTGGCCAAGGAACTTCAGGAGTAAGACGTTCCATTCAGTCAATCTTTGGTAGCCACTGGAGCATTGTCCATTAATTAGCATGATGTTGTTTCAGCCAAGCGTTTAGACATGCAGATTGGTGGACTGAAAGCTTCGACTTCTTGTTAGCTACATTAGCTTCAGTACAAAAATAAAAAATCTAATTTTAGACATAGACGGTAGTTACAGTAAGGGGAGAATAAGAACCAACCATGTAAAGAAAGCTATTGTGTTTTTCTTGGGTTTCTCTTTCCTTTCCTTTAGTGTGTTATGTAGATTTGTGCATGTAATGCACAGTCATAAAGCCCAAAGTACACGCCAGAGGGCGAAACCACTTTTTTCAGCTGACTGAAACACTTTACTGGAATTCCAGCCCATTTCTCTGTTACAAGATGACATCATCTCGTAGCACAATCCTTATTGCCCGCCTACCAGCAAGGATCTACTTGCTTGTTCTAGTTGACTTTCACGATCAGACTCTGGCTTAAACCAACGCCATTGAATGAATAGCCACAGCGTTGTGGTGGCAGAACTTGTAGTAGGACTAATCAGAGGAGAGTGGGTAAGCTGACCAATCAGAGCACACTAGGCTGATTGGCAGGCGGGGCTTAAAGACAGAGGTACTCTAACAGAGCGTTTCAGGGAGAGGGTGAATACAGATGTCCGGTATGAGGAAACTTGTAGAATGCAAATGTATGATCATCTATGAAATGATGAACACTGAAAATTACCATATTAGTTCTCTTTATAGATATGTATATATACATATAAATATGTTCTTGTAAAGCAGATGATTTTAGTTTTATGGGGGCATGTTAGCACTGTATAATGAATTATGTAAGCATGTATGTAGTCACAGTAAAATGACAGTTTCTGGATACCTGAGACTTAATCCAATTCAAGTAGGATTGCTCATATTCTGTGCCATCACCTGGACGTAATATGAGCCAACCTGAAGTATGCTTCCTCCCACAGTGCAGTGAAGAACTCGAGCGGGCGCACCGATGTGCAGGACGCCCTGGCTGCCATTGACGCCTACAAGAACATCACAGATGCAGTCAAGGCTGCAGAAGAGGCGGCCAAGAAGGCCAAGGAGGCAGCCGTCAAAGCACTGAACGTAAGAGGGGAATGTTCAAAGAGCACTGGATTAATCAAGTTGGCCAAAATAAGTTCTCTTTATAGTGGAAGCATGCAAAGATCAGCAATGTGTAGACCCCTGTAAGTCTAGAATAATGTTCTTTGGCTCTGTATATTGTCGCTGTCCAAAGAAAAAAAAAAGTATCTCCAAAACGGCAATTTTACAGGAGAAGGCAAAGACCTCATTTAACTTTAATGTAAGTCAATGGACTTTTTCAGAGGAGCTGCTGTGTTCAAATTATGCATAGAAGTTAAAATCAACAAAAATGGAGATACATGTTTTTCTTTGAACAGTGATGATATTCTGTATTTCAATGAGCTGTAGGTCACAGGGGACCTGAAAGAGTTAAACAACCCCCCTCCACAAAGCTCCCACAAACAGAATTGGCTGGTCACACACTGCCCTATCTGGCTAACTCGTAATGAGCATTTACTGTTTAGGTGTTTGCACTGAAGTTTGATGATATCAGGAAAAGATTTATTACAGTGACAGGAACCCAGTGAACACAATACTGTTATTTTGTATGTGTGCAGGATGTAACTCAGGGTAACGTGACCAGCCGAGCAAAAGATCTGAAAGACGAAAGCAACAGGCTCCTCAGAGACGCCAAGAATGCTGCAAAAGACCTAAAACGTGAGCAGGACGCCTTACATGGTTTAATCTACGTCATAAAACTTGTTTTACTTTGATGTCTTTACATCCTTTACAGCCATTGGAGAAAGCAACTGGTCCTTCTTCACCATTATGTCATTTGTTTGATTCTTTGTTTTTTTTTTTTTGTACATAATAAACACTACGTCTTAAGTTTGATCGCGTTTTGATGGAGATATATGATGACTGTTTAATCAGAGGCTGTAGATGAACTGAACAACCAGAAACAGCGATTGGAAGATGCAGGAAATAAAATGGATGGCTTGGACAAAGACCTGGAGGCTATAAACGCTGATCTAAAGGGTATTCAGAGAGGTAAGCAAAACAGTTCACAGTACTCTAATTTACAGTAAAAGCACAGTTTCTAGAGGCAAATCAAGCCTAGAGCAACAATACAAGGGAATTTCTATGTAGTCTCTCCATTAGCTCTTTGAATAAATCACTGACTAAATATGTTTTTTTCTTCTCCTGTAGACTTGCTATTTTAGAAATATGAGGTCTTGTTCCTACGGCAGCAATATGCTGGTCTTTTTAGGCAAAACTAGAGTCCATACTTTATAGGAAACAGTGGCGATTTACAGTAATAATGGTCAGAAAACAAAATGCCAAAATCATTTAGCGCTAAGTGCTACAAACCATCATGAAAACCGGGAAATGAGTGGAGTGATTTGCACGTCCAATCCATCATATTAAGCTTCAGCTGACTAAATCGACCATGAGAAACAATCGGTGCTGTTTACATGATCAGTATCACATATGAATCTTATACTGAACAACTGATGTGAAGTCAGCGCAACATTAGTTCCTCATTCTCTTAGAAGCCTGGACTAGTTCTTTATGGGTCTGGACCCCCATTTCTGAAAGGTTTCCCTGCAAGCATTCTTTGTAATTCTGGTTTTGTCTCCCACTATTCAGATGGCATTGCTAAAATGATCGATGCAGCAAAGAAAACAGCCGAAGCCGCTAACACCTCAGCTACCAACACCCTAGACAGACTGAAAGCCATCAACGATGAGGTTGCCAAGATCAACGCAACACCATCCGGAGTAAATATCAACTCTATGCTGGATGACGTCGATAGGACGGGTGAGCACATTGATCTAGTTTTTGATTTTTGATTGATTTTATAGTTTTTGCAGTGGTTATTTGCACCTGTGATAAAACAATTTTGGGGCTGCTTCTGGGATTTCCTTCTTGCGTTAAGCTGTAGTATGCTATAACAGATCCAAATAGACCATTCGCTTTCCTCAAATCTCCCTTCCCCCCTCCCAACACAGTGAAAAACCTGAGCAGCTCCCTCCCTTCCCTGCTGGACAAAATTGCCCAAGTGGAGGAGCTGAGTTCTCAGATTGACCCCAACAACAACATATCCAACAGCATCAACAATATTAAGGACCTGATTGAGAAAGCTCGAGCTGCTGCCAACAGGGTAAGAAGAGTTTACCAAACAAAGGAGCTCATTTCTTCTTTAACTTTGGCCCACGTAGATGTGGAACCACCTGCTATGCTTGCTCGCCCTGTTTGCCCGGCTGTCTCTGTAACTCTGTGCTGGGTTTTGGACAGATCGTTGTGCCCATGAAGTTCACCGGCGATGGCTATGTGGAACTGCGTCCACCAAAAGACCTGGATGACCTGCGAGCGTACACATCTCTTAGCTTAATGCTACAGAGGCCCAATTACACCTCCTATAGAGGGGACGGACCGAGCAGAGCGCGCCGGCAAAGTGCAGATACCAACAATTTGTTTATTCTCTACCTCGGAAGCAGAAGCGTAAGTGTTATGAATGGTCATCATCATCATCATCATCTTTCTTACTCTTGTCTGCTAATGAAATGATGCTTTAATCGTTTGTCTGTCTGTCTAATGAAACACACCTGATGGTCAGCAGAGTAAGGGTCAGGTAAAGGATCTCGTTTTAGGTAAAAGCTACATTTAGGCTTAAAGTTGGGTTTAAGGTTTAGAACTTGCATTCAGCAATAAAGACTTGCGTTTAATGGATATTCAGTTGAGTTAATGTCAGGGTGAGAATCTATCAGGTGCCTGCAGTGGTTCCTCAAAATACAGTAAAGTGTGACCCCAAGCCAAATGAATTTTGTATTTAGTCTGATTTCTCTCATTTAGGCAGGACTGTGGATCACCAAAGGGAAGAAAACAGCTTGTTTATTGGCCTCTCCCTTTGTTGATACACAGGACTGGAGGGTCTACTCACTGGGTCAGTTTTTAAACCATATTACTGTGTTGTCTTCCAGGCATCTAAGGACTACATTGGCATGGCTCTGAGAAACAATGTCCTCTTCTTCATTTACAAGCTGAACGGAAAGGTTTATGAGGTGGAGACGGAATCCATCACACAGTCGGACGATGTCCAGTCCTGCTTTGACAGAGTGTCTGTCCGCAGGTTCGGCTACACCGCTACACAGCGAGAACACGTTTTTTCATAATACTAGTACCAGTGTTGGCCAGTAACTCAATAAGTGTAATGTGTTAGTGTACTGTAAGTAGTGTGTTGGCCAGTAACTCAATAAGTGTAATGTGTTAGTGTACTGTAAGTAGTGTGTTGGCCAGTAACTCAGTAAGTGTGATGCGTTAGTGTACTGTAAGTAGTGTGTCGGTGTACAGTAACTCAGTAAGTGTGATGCGTTAGTGCACTGTAAGTAGTGTGCTGGTTCTCCGTCAGTGTTTTGTGCTGATGATCAGTGTCAGACTAATGAGAACTGTGCAGTGTATCCAGTCAGCTACACAATTATACACAAAGTACAAATATGTTAGTCCAAAGTTACAGTGCTTGAGCTTGAGCTGCTAGAGCAAGAGCCAGTGCTGATACCTAGAAAGACAAATAAAGAGTTAAATGCAGCTGAAGTTATTCAATGCATTTTAATAGGTATCCACATTAGTACTCACCTAAGTGGTTGACAAAGATGGTTTCCGATCTGCAAGACAGTTGCACAGCCAGTAGAAGTTCATTCTACCCTCTGGGTGCCATTATTAATGTTCACTTCTTGTTACTCTACCTACGTTTTTATGTCTTTAGGATTTACGAAGACGCTCAGGTCTTCCTCACCAAAAGGTACACATCGAATAATCCTGCCAGTCCAAACAATTTCACCCAGAACGGAGAGCCCCTTCAGAATCTGCTGAACCTGGATCCCAGCGATGTGGTCTTTTATGTTGGCGGTTATCCAGACGACTTCACTGTAAGTCTTTATACTCTTTGGGTCAGTTACCTGGTCATGGATTAACCCTAGCTCAAGTCTAAGACTCTGTTCAGACTGTCAGCCCAAATACAGTTTTTTGGTATATCCAGATTGTAGCCCGATTGATTGTTGATAGTCTGAACATCAGAACACACATTAAAATAAAATTTTTGCAAATCAGTCCCAAACCGCATTTGGAGGTGGTTTAAAATGCGATTTCAATAGGGGTTTCTACAGATGTGTCTCAGTCTAGGCGCTGTAGGCACTCAAGTTGGACTTCAGATTGTCGCATGGCGCCAAACAACAACGTTAGATGCAGAGTGATGAAAGAAGAAGAGCTCCAAAGAGAGGAGAGTGAAACGATGCACCTCCGTCTCTCCTGCTTCTGCCGCACGAAAGCCAGCATGGCTACGTAGTTACTGACACCTACGCCATTGCCACAGCAGTTCGTGCAGATAGATTAGTGATGTCTGGACACACAAATCCGATCTGATTGGCTTACAAATGACAGTCGCCTGATCTGATTTGAGAAAACAGTCCAATCTGTCTGCATTCTGAACGCAGCCTTAATTATAGAATTTCATCTCCGAAAAATTGTTATATGGTCTCATGGTTTATTTGGGTCTTTTTCCTTTTAATTGGGACATATTTATTTTTTGCCCTTGTTTTAGCCTCCAGCTGCTCTTCAGTATCCCAAATATCAAGGCTGTATTGAGTTTGCTACCTTGAATGAGAATTTTCTCAGCCTGTACAACTTTAAGTCACTGCAACCTCAGAACATCACCTCAAAGCGGCCGTGTTACAGGTAAGACCACCGTGCTGTTTAAACTCGAATCGTCATGTGTCACTGAAGTTTTCTGGTAGCTTACATTTATAGACTTGCGTGACTGGCTTTACTTAATTACATTGTGTCTGTATGGTTGACTTCTGTGCTCCTCTTATGTTTTTGACCTACCTAGATATGTTCCATTCAGCACGGAATACTTTGAAGGCACGGGTTATGCTAAAGTCAATATCAGCAGTATGCAGTCGCCAATGATGTTCTCTCAAATTATCAACTCCAAAGCTGAGAACGCTGTCTTGCTGTATCTAACAAACAAGGTCAGCTTTTACTTGACATATTATTTTTTTGTGTATGAAAACCATGCACTCTAAAAAGCTATTCACCAAAAATGCATTCACCATCAAAAAGAATAGCTGCACCAGAAGGAAGTGTGGGACCGCAGTGCTATTGGGAAGGAAGATAAAGGTTACCAGGAACGGTAAATGGTGATACATTTAGACTGATATGATCAATATTTATTGAGCTACACATACAGAAGTAGCTAACGCAACGTGCCAGACGTCTCGGCATGAAACTGTAGAGGTTCCTAATGGTGTCCTGTGATAATCCATCCCATGCAGCTTGAATATTCTCACGCAGTTCCTGCAGATGGTGCGGTAGGGGTGGAGGTGGAGTGACAGCAGGCCTTCTGGACATGTGATACTTGACAACAAACCATTCATCTTGGCGCTGACCACGGTGCCTCCACACACGGATTCGTTGGTTGTCTCTACCAACACAAAAGTGGGACTCGTCACTGAAGACAACCTGCTGCCATTCTGAATCACTCCATGGTAGTTTGGCACGACACCATTGCAGTCTTTGGTGACGTTGACGTGGTGTCTGCATGCATGTCGTTCTGCGCTCTGCATCCATCTGCCAATGGTGCTTGCGCTAATGGGATGACAGGGTCTGTCCTCCCTGTAGGTCTCCCAGATCCTTCATGTTGCTGGTGCATGCCTTCTTCTATCCATTGCCGCCAACAGCGTGCTATGGTAATATCCGCACAACTGGTATGGCGAGCGATACGTCGATGAGACCATTGAGCTTCCCGGAGAGCCCTATGATGCTACCCCTCTTGAGCTCTTGCAATGGCTCGAATTGCTTTCAAACTCTACTCTTCAAAGGATGCTACAAACACAACAGCACAAGTCAGCATGGAAAGCACACGCAACAGGACGACCTTATATATTCAGTCAGGTACAGCGATAAGGCCTGTCCTTGCTAATGTCACATGCACGGCCGAGTGTGAAGCTCGAATCATTCACGTGTCTCATGATGTCAGACCTACCTAGCAAGTTTCGTTCCTGTCGGTTGATTCCTTCTGGGTGCCACTATTCTTTTGATGATGAGTGTAATTTCACAACCGTGATCACATGTGCATATGACCACCCGGTCAGTTTACAGCAGTTCATCCAGCCCATTCTACTTCAGTGTGTTTTAGAGCTACTTGGAAGTGATGATCTGGTGCAAGTTTACTGTCCAACATTACTACAACTTATTATTAGTATACCTCATTTGACTCCCTTTCAGACCACCTTTTACTGCCTTACTATTGAGAAAGGCTACATGAAGATGTATGGCAGAACTGGCAACACCGTCCTGCCGCCAAAGACAGCCAGCAACAAACATGACCTGGTGAGACTTCACGTTTGATGTCTTTTTTTTTCTGCCACTGTACTGAACTGGTCGATTAGTGTGTGCAGCTGTCTTACAGTTGACTAAGGTGTGTCACTGGCTGAGGACATATAAGTTGACTGACCCTCGTGATAGCTGTGTGGTAGATCAAGATAAAACTGGTGAAACAACTCTTCAACAAAAATAAGGCCAAGAAATGTCTAGAACTGGTATAAATTCTGATTCTGCGATGTGTGGTTCAGTCTGCGAAGGACTTTGGATGCTTTTTAGTTTAAGGAAAGATATATGACACAGCTCAAGACATGAATAGTGCATGTAAAGGAAGAGCAGCTCCGCTGGAATGCTCCATCACCCAAAAGGCAACTATCTACCAGCAGGCCGGTGATAGAATAGTGTAGGGTTGAACAATGTGGGGAAGTTTTCTAATAGCAACTGTGACTGGAATTGAAATGGTATTTTATTCTAAAAATTAAAGAGGGCCAGTTTATGAGCTTTGCATTTGCAAAATTGTGATTTGGGTATATTTATAGGTATATTAAGACAGACTTGAATTGACAGTGCAGTTATTACCGTGATCAAAAGTGACTAACATAAAAGAATGCTCGATTTTTTTTTTTTAAGAAGCTGATTTGACCCCTTTAAAAACCGCATTTCATTGTTTGTCCGCACAGTGACATTGAAGTAGTTTCCTATAGTACATCGAGCTCAAATAGCTCAAGGGAAACTTTCTAGCCTCTTTGCAGTGAGACTTGTAGGTCAAAATTAGGTCAGACATTGTCAAGTTACACTCACCAAACACTGTTAGGAGATGTTAGCAGTGTTAGTGTTAAGCACTGTAAGCATTTGATTTGTGCAGTTCAGTTTAGTTCCAAAGCTGCTGTTTGTAATCTCTGTCACTCATGGTTTTGTTGTTTGTTCTTTGTCATTTCCTTAGAAAGGGACCTTGGGGGTCATTCTCACACGTAGTGAAATATTAGTCCGTATGGACCGAACCATTGTCTTGACTTTTCCATATACTCCGGAAGAATTTACGAGCTATTACATAGGAGGCATTCCCAAGGATTTAAGACAGAGGTGTGTATGTTTTTTTTTCTTTTCTGCATTATATGTCCTCAAGTTTGTAGGATTCCCAGTTTTGATTGAATTCAACCACTGGAGCATTAGTAAGGTCAGGTACTCATGTTGGGTGATTACAAATGTCACTCCAACTCATGCCAAAACTCTTGGATGGAGCTCCATCACTCCAGAGAACATGGTTCCACTGCCTAAAAGCCAGAATGTCTCCAGAATGTCCTGTACTGTTAGTTGTTGCTTTTCTCCTGAGGTTATACTGCTGTGTGTGCACAAATGAGTACCTTGGTCTACAGTGGGTGCACCTTAAAGGGAACATTCAGTGACATATAGCCCCCAGTGTGGTGTACATGTTCAGTGTCATTCAAATAATCTCACTGGACAACAAAATGAGTCACCTGTGACCGAAGCGTTTCTAACAGCTGTGTTTGGATTGGGCATTGACTGGACAAGTTTCTGGACGGATGCCACATCAATGCTCAGACACTCTTGCTTTAAAGAATTGCACAGTTGGACCAGATTTGGTGGATGCTTTCCCGGGCACAATTCTGAGGAGATTGCCCTGTAGACTGGGATTTTAGCCACTGCTGGTAGACCCATATGACCGTACGCTTCCATACACCTGCAGATTCAGCTACTTCCTTCACACTATGGTCTTTGACACACCCAAATACAATCACTCCTTTTAGCCAATCATTAACATCTGCTTTGGAGCCATTTTCCACACATGGATCGAGGCGTTCACTGCACTGTAGCACCTCTTCTCAATCTATGCATCCCGTCACTCACACCCTGCAGGTATTTATAGCCCCATCATCCTCCTGCAGCGCCACCTGCAGGAGCCTGAAGTTACTGCCACCTTAAACAAACATGTTGACTCCTTTTTTGTCCAGTGATTTTATGTTGTATGAATTAGTGTTATTATTATTATTATTATAAATAGACAAAATCCTTTTAAACTGTTAGGCTGTCATTTTTTTTTGCCGCACTCTTGTCTGCCGAGCGAAGAACACCTCATTTAACTCAAATAAATCGGTCAGCCTTTCCAGCTTTGACAAGAGCAACATCACTCAAAAGATAAACTTTTCAGGTTTTATCTTGTTTTCCACAGGACTGAGTCCTGTGCAACCGTATAACATCATCACAGTGCTACCAATGGTGGACTACTAGTAAAGGAATTGAGCTTATTTGCCATATTTGTTTGTAATAAACAAAACATTCCGATTTGCTTTATATGTCATTTTTAATAATATTGAACATGTACATGGTTTCAAGGCCTTGCAGTCAGGGTTCCCTTTAAAGCAGCAAGAAGGGTAGACATATTGGTATATGTCATTTATTTAAATATGACAATGGTCTTTTTCATAGAAGCAACAAATATCTCTCCAAAATGCTCTCCAAAATGGCAACTTTACAGCAGAATGTAATGTGAATGTAAGTCAATGGAACAAGACATTTTACCAAGCAATTTTGGGCCATTTGTGTTGGTCCATTCATCGTAAAATTTACACACAGTGTAAAGGGCAGCTGCTGTGTTGATAGGATGCATAAAAGTAAAAAATGGACCAACATGGAGATACATGTTTGTCTTTAGACAGCGACGATATGATGGATTATTTATCTTGTGCATCTACTGAAAAAGCCTCTGTGTGCTGCTAACCATTGACATACTTTAATCCTCCCACAGGGACAACATTATATTGCCACCTCTAAAGGGTTGCGTAAGTGAAATATCTGCCGGTGGCAGAAGTCAAGACATTCTTGAGCGAGTGGGCATCGGACCAGGCTGTACCCCAGAATTGCTGGTGAGGAGACCAAAAGTTCTAATGAATGAAGTTTGCTAGCACTGTAGCTAGCACTGCTTAAAGAGTGCATGCACTAAGATTGCTATCAGTCATTACAGAACTGAAGGTTTAGGGCCAGATTCATAACAGTCTTCCTATTGGCCTTAGAAGGTGTTGTTATTCTACAGTACCTTAGCTTTACTGAATCCAGCACCCGATTCCTCATTGAATTGCTGCCATGCTGCCATTTGCTATTGTGGTTGAGCACTTGGAAACTCTTTTTGAGATTTTCACTGTGATGGTGTTTTGCAGAGCATTCGGAAGGCAGAGTTCAGTGTGGGCGGTTCCTTGCAAGGCCCGTCCACAGACTTCAATATGTCTGGGGATGTTTCCCTGTCCCTTGGCTTCAGAAGCACGGAGATGGATGGCCTCCTGCTGCAGAGCAAACAGTTGGTTAGTGTCTTCTTCAAATCATTCTAATGCTGGGTCTGCAAACCTATTCACTAATATAGATATTCATCCATATACATACATATTACCAATACTGAAGAAAAGGTTTTGTGGGTGATGCCAGTTAAAGGTACTAGGGGTTGCACGACTTTGTGTTTTTTTAAGGTCAACAGGTATGTGACAGTTATGTGACATGATAAGTTGATTTGGCGTTGACCAATCGCTGTTGAAAGCCAAACTCCACAGACCATGACGTGCCCTTTCCAACGAGTCCTGAACTGCATTGCTAGCCTTAAGGGACACTGAGATACGGACACTGGAACCTCACACATTTGAATCCGACTTCGGCGCCCCCTAGACAGATTGATGGTGGAGATCTGGAGAGATAGAGCCATTTAGTGCGTCATAACTCAGCAAAAATTAGAGTAACCAACTTTAAACTTTACAGGATTATAGGGTGTCATGCCACCTCTCCAACCATACATGCCTTTTCATTGTAGTCATGGGGAAACCGGAGATAGCATAATTATATCTGACCTAGGAAGCTTTGTAGATAAACCAGAGGACCCTGAAGTTTTAAGGCTCCTCCCCTGTTATCTTCTCTGAGGCGTCCATGCTGTTGACTGGTCTGTGCAACCCCTACTTAGTAGTCGTGATATTGGCAGATTTAGTCAAACAGGGTTTTAAGATTTCTCAATGTTAATATTTCTCAAACTCATAATAACCTGTTTCATTACAACATATATTCTCTTTATATGTTCTCTGTTCATTATTATGCGAGTTAACAGACATCCTTTTTGAATGCTTGTGCAGGCCAAACAGCTTGAGCTGCAGATGGTTAATGGTTCTGTGATCCTGACCTACCAAAACAGTCTATGGAAATCCAAAAAACAGTACCAGGATGGAGAATGGCATTATCTTACTGTTGTAAAAACAGGTGAAAAGTAAGTGTAACATTCATCAAATGTGTTATATCTCACTGAACAAAACATTTCCAATGTATTTAATTATTATCAGAAGGTTTTAAAATGATACAGAATTAGGTCTTCTGAAGCAAGACCTCGCAAGATCTTGTTGTCTCTTCCTTTGCAGCATCGAGTTTCGAATTGATGAAGATGATGATGGATTGAAGATGCCAGCCACGCTCCCACTCAGCCTCGACTTAGACGACATCGTTTTGGCCAATGGTGTCTTTACTGGTTGCATGGGCAATCTCTACATGAGAAGGTTACCCTCACATGATTCTTACCCGCCTATATACACACACCAGTGACTGTTCTGAATGACTTGCGTCCTGTAGTGCTGCTGAGATTCCTTTCTATGTAGCGACGGCCGCGTCAGTAATAGAGGAAAGATATTCATAATTATAATGAATTCATCAACTGAGAGGTTATTTTAAAGGGATAAAAGCTGATAAGCTGATAACCATACGCATGGTTGTGTTTGTGTGGATGGTTTGGGGTGTGTTTATTTATTGGTATTGTTGGGTTATACCTTATTGGTGCTTTGCTGAAATAGAAATCTGTATTTTTGCAGGCCTCAATTTAGCTACAAACCGGTAGACTTGACTACATTGTCCTCCAGTGGAGACGTGTTCCTGGATATGTGCACTGTCAGCCGGCCACCAGAGAACTGGCTGGCCAGCCGCAATGAGACCCGAGCACAGGTGAGGATCTTCCTGCTTAAATACTTGAGAGGGTGGGACTTTGTGTAATGTGTGGTCCGAGAATTCTCAGTGAGTATTTGTATGAACGCGGACAGATATATAATGATATGACAGATTTGAAACCATTAGAGGCCTGCAGTGTCATCAGAGGGAAGGGTGTTCTTAGGCACAACGTGAAGCAGAGTAACACCCCCTTTACCCATGATAAACTCACAGGAGCACACGGCCTCAGGGTGCTTATTGCTTTCAAAAAATGACAGCCGACTAGAATATGATAATCTATATTGTCGCTATCCAAAGAAAAACAAGGATCTCCAAAATGGCAACTTTACAAGAGAGGACAAAACCTCATTTAATTTGAATGGAAGTCAATGGAACCGGACTTTTTACCAAGCAATTTTGGGCCATTTCTGTTGGTCCGTTCATCATGAAATTCTTACAAAATGTAAACAACAATAATATTTTTAGTTATCCATTTATCTTCTGAACCCGTTTACCCTGCTGGGTCGAGGATGTGCCAGAGCCTAGGAAACACCCGGGACAGGCCGCCAGTCCATCACAGCACATTTTTACTCACTCGAGCACTCACTCACTCACTCACTCATCTTCAAACCTGCTTTATCCTACTGGGTCGCGGGGGGAGCTGGAGCCTATCCCAGCTCTCAAAGGGCCGAAGGCAGGACACACTGGGCAGGCCACCAGTCCATCACAGGGACAGTATTTTTTTTAGTTATTATTGATAGTAATAAACATCAACAAGAACTCCACCAACGAGTATGTTTTTGTAGAGTGTGTTACTATTGGCAAGTAAACATGGATTGGACTAAATGAGGAAAAGAATGTTCAGTCACCCATCACTGTACATTGCAGCAATTTAATGAACTTTTAAACTTTTTGTCATATGATAATAAGCATATGATATTGCAGCACTGTCTAAAATAAAAACTTCACTTTATAAGTACTTTTTGATCACCAGCTTATGACCTTGGTGAGTCTTATGTGGTACCAGCTGCCCCACTGGGACTGCATGTCAAACACCTCCCTGCTCCCTACATAGTGCACTACATAGGAACTTAAATACTGGCTTCTGCAGCCCAGCAGTGCATAGTGAAGCTAAAACTCCACACCCTGTTTGTCTGTAGATGCTAGAATTTTTAATACTTATGTAGTGCACTGTTTAGGGAGTATGAAGGTGTCTAAAATCTCTGAGTCTACTTCTGCCTGAAACACGCTTGAAGTGACATTCAAGTAAAGTGCTTCTATATTGCAGTTTTACAGGGAATCAAAACGGAAGTTTTTCCATTCAAGCCTGTGATTTCAGTGACGGATCTGTCTGTCTGGAGCCTGTTAGCTAGCTGACCTAGAGCCTAGTTTAAGAAAAAAAAGTTAATCAGGCCGTTAGTTTAAACAAAAAAAGGTTCTTACCGTCATTAGTACGTTTGGTGGTCAAAGAATATTCCATTAACAGCACAATGATTTTTCGTGACCTAGGGGAGTAATAGGAATTCCGTAGTTGTTCTGGTGTGCGTGTAGTGTGTGTTTTCCAGCATCTTTAAAGGTGGCCCAGCCAATCAGATTTTAGAACCAGAGCGATATATTATAGTGCAGGTGTAAACAAAATACAGGTAGAAACAATACATACTAAGATATAATACAGGTTTATGCAGAATAGAAGTTCAAACATAATACAGATTTGAACACAGTACAGGATCAAGTGTAATACAGGTTTACAAAGTAATCGATCCTCTATCCAGGAATAATACGGGTCTACACATAACACAGGATCAGATATAATACAGATTTACACATAATTCAGATGTAGTACGGGTTTACATGTGATCCAGATTCAGATATAATACATGTTTGCACATAATCCAGATTCCGATATAATACACGTTTACACGTAATCCAGGATCAGATATTATACAGGTTTACACATAATCCAGATTCAGATATAATACACGTTTACACTCAATCCAGGATCAGATATAATACACGTTTACACAGATATTATGTATATATATTTACACATCAACAATACAGATTAACATATAATCATATAAAGTAAATTTTAAAGTATATGAACTTATATAGGCTTGCCTTCGTTAATGCAATAGGCATACTGACAATCAAGAAAGCGTTCTCAGAGGAACCCGGCCATCGTTGCACTGAAACTGCTGCACTGCTCACATGTGTGTTGTGTACTTTGTTTCCAGAGATGAAGACATTCCTGAGAGAGTGGACTAACATGGAGATGTTTGGCTCAGCTTGCCCTCCAATTCCATAAAACCGTTGTTTCAGCCTAGAGCACTGCTCTGAGATGCCTAATTTGATTACTGCATGAACATTTTTTATCAGTACTTTCACTATTGAACATGTTTTCCATACATATGTTTCTGCCATTCCTAACCTTTTTTTATAAACACAGAACCACCGAGAGAGAGAAAGAAACCGTTATATTCTGCATTTGTTTTTTTTTTTTTTTGTTTTTTTGTTTTTTTTCTGTTTGTTTTTTTCACACTGTCTCTCGATTTCTGTATCACTGTCCATTTCAGTGCCAGTGTCTTGTGAGATAGAGGGCTACTAATAAATGTTCTAACCGTGTTCTCACTTAATCAAACTATATACTCATCATTTGTTCCTATTCACTTTTCCATTCAACCAACACTAATAATCCCAAAATCTGTGTCTCTCAACACATCTTACCAAACGAACGTATGTATGGACATGTATGGATGCAAGCATGTGGGGTGGTGTGTGTTGGGGTTACAGGCCGTGTGGTAGATCATACTTGATATTATGTCACTGGCACCAAGTTCCCCACCCGACTCCTATAGCAAGTTTTACCCATTGTGGTCTTTTAGTTCAGGCTGCCTCATAGCGTCCGTAGCGCTGGTCTTATAATCAGTAATAGATTAAAAAGTAGCAAAAGCAAAATTTGAACTATTTGAATTCAAAAATGGACTAACTTTCCGAGACATCCAAGGCAGAGATGCATGTTTGCCTTGAACTAAAATGATTAACAGAGTCTGAAGCAGTTTTGACGGTCTGATAATGACGACTATATAGCCTGTTAGCATGCTCACCAGCTAACCCTGGCCCCATCCAGTCTCGTAATACCACTTTGTACCGCAAGAGGCGATAGTGAGTCACTGTAGTGTTGAGTCAAATCAGTCCAACATGAGTGGATGAAGGAGTGGCCCTGCTACCACTATGACCTATTCTGACCTCTTATCCATCATGTTGAAGGTGCTACTCCTGGTTAGATCATTAAAGGGCAGGCAGCCAATGAAAGGAAGAGTAAACGCAATGATGATTAAACCAACCATTAGCCCTGCCGCTACCCTCGCTTGGCAAGAAGCCACGTTCAGCAGCAAACAAAAGAAGTGATAGAAATAGAAGTAGAAGAAGAGTTAACACTGGAGCTGCTTTCCACCACTGGAGATGCTGTTGGAGAGCAAAGGGATGCAGTTTGATGCTGTACAACCTTTCTTCTAGACTGGTAAGGAGTGAAGAGGGAGGAAGAGGGACTGTGCGTACGCTGCCCCCTACTTACATATTGCTCCTATAATATACACAATGTTTCC
Source organism: Semaprochilodus insignis (assembly GCA_034552555.1). Lineage (NCBI taxonomy): Eukaryota > Metazoa > Chordata > Actinopteri > Characiformes > Prochilodontidae > Semaprochilodus > Semaprochilodus insignis. The sequence continues at coordinate 5,123,266 of CM067482.1, read as the reverse complement.
ATCACAAACGACACCGTCTTCCAGATGATCAGAACAGCAGATGATACGTTCCTCACCTTTCCTTCATTTCTTAGGCTAATAATTCTGGTTGATTCATCCCCTCCGCCGTTCTCTGTCTGTAGCCTTTAGAGATGATCATTATTTTGCAAAAAAATAAAAATAAAAAATCAGGCCATGCTTTTCCAAAGGCTGTATGTGAGGATGTGTCGGCACATCTGGAAAAAAGCCATGATTTTTGAAGTACTTCCGAGGGATTTGTACCAAGATTAAAACTGGAGTCAGCTATGGGGTTGCATTTTAATGGCTTCAGAGCATAAAGGGACCTCAGGAATCTTCGCATCACTCTACATCCCTCTGAACCCTTTTGGAAAACAAATAATGTTTTGCATATATGTTCCATTGTGTTCTGTTTATATTCTGGAATATAATTGTATTCTATCAACATGAGTTTCTTCACCACAATTTTCTTAGACCATAACGAGATCTTCAAACACATAGTCCAGTCACTTCAGTACATGCCCAGTGATACTGTTAGAAGAGTATATAAGAGTAAGTCACAGCCAGTTATAAGCATCATGGTTAATAACAAAAGCTATTAACCATTTTTAAAAGCTGATCTGTTGAGGTTATGAACAGTAATGATACCTAATGACACACGGTGCTTACTACACTTGCTTATAACTTTATGTACGTTGCTGTTCCAACGTTAGAATCCACTCTTTGGTTCTTTTGATTTCCAGTCAAAACAGCCATTAAGAACCAGTTATCCATTTCTCAGCATCGGAGACAAGCAGGAACATACACCAATAAGCCAAAACATTCCTTCTCATGCTGCCAGAGTAACTCCGACTCACTGAGCCACGGACCCTACAAGACCTCTGAAGATGCCCTGCAGTATCCGGCCCCAAGCTGTCAGCTCCAGATCCTTTAAGTCCCGTAAGTTGTAAGGTGGAGCCGCCACGGATCAGACTTGTCACTCCAGCACATCCCATAGATACTTGGATCCCAACACTCTTGTTCCTCAAAGCATTCCTGAATAAAGTGCACAGTGTGGCAAGGAGGTGCATTATCTAGCTGGAAGAGGCTTCTGCTATGGGGGAATAGCTTATGGGAATAGCCATGACGGGGTTTACAAATGAAGGAGACATGAATTTCCGGATACAGAGATTCCCAGGAAAACACCTGCCAGAGCATCACTGTCTTGCCTTACTCCCACAGTGCAGCTGGGTGCTACCATTTCTCATGTGCCCTGCAGTCTATGTGATATAAATGAAAATGGGAACCAAGCTATCTTCTTCAGTTGCTCCAAGGGCCAGTGCTGAAGCTCTCATGCCTGTTGTAGGTGCTATCAGTGACTATTACAGGCTTTTCCTGTGACTTGTACCGCTGTAGCCCTTCTGTCAGTTTGGACCAAACAGGATAGCTCTTAGGATAGCGCCTTGATCAACTGACACCATGTGCCTGGTTAGTGCCAATGTCAGTACATACTTAGCACCGCTAACTTGGAGCACTCCCGTGGATGCTCTGACACATTCGCCTGGCCATAACAGTTTGACCCTTATCAAGAGGCATACAGGTCTTCACGCCTGCCCATTTTTCCTATATCGAGCAAGCCGACTGCAGGGACACAAGGTCTAATATATCCCAGACCTTATGTGATGACATAATGACTCCACCAAAATGTTTTGGGTCGTTCAACAAAAGCCTCTAACACTAAGTGTAATATATTTCATATACAATTAATATAAAATAAAAGATTTTGAAAAGATCTAAAGAACTCCTAACAACCACCTGCAATACCTGGTGGACCACCCAAAACTGTCCCTCTCAGATAAACAGCACTTAAAGCTTTCATCTTTGAGAGAGAGAGAGAGAGAGAGAGAGAGAGAAGAGAATAAATCAAGCTCCACTCTTCCTTCAGATCTGAGAACATCCACAGGAGTTTTTGTCCATCCTTCCACTGTTAGAAGACACCACTGTGGCATGGAGGTCTGAAAGGATGTGTAGCCGTTCAAGAAGCTCCTCGCTGAGAAAAGAAAAACATTTGTACTAGAACGTTGAACCTGGTCATCTGAGAGCACTGGACACTTTTACTTAGTAGCCGTTTTGACTGGAAAATAAACAAATTAGATCGAAATAAGCGAAATATGAGTGAGATCTAGGCTGGATTATATGAAGATAAGGAACAACAATACATCCAACATTTAAGCCTTCCATTATGTAATCACTGGTTGGGAAAGTAAGGAGCAATGTATTTACCATGGGCCTAGTTTTCCAAGAGCAATGCTGCAGTAAAAACCATACAGTGCTGTTCAAAAGTCTGGAATAACATTATTAATTTTCCTTAATAATATAATACAGTATACGCTTACTGATTACACCACACTCAAAAGTTGTATCCACACACTATATATATATATATATGAAAAACATGTTTCTCCTTTTTTTTTTTCATTTTAACTGTTTTTGATTTGATTTTTGATTTTAATTTTGCTGATTTTAACAGCAGCTGCTGTTTCCATTGTGCGAAACCCCCATGAAAAGAAATGGCCCAGAATCGATTGGGGAAAAAGTCTGGTTCCATTGACAGCACACAGTATACAGTAATAATAATTTATTGTCAAGGTCAAGACCTTGTGAATATGCCATATTAACTGTGTTATTGCTTCATTAGTGTCCAGTTACATGGCTTTATGAGAAGGTACTCCTTGCAGTATAATTAATTTTGTTCTAGCGTATTCAAACACCTTCTGTCACCAACTATCATTACCTGAATCCATTCAAATGTTGTAAATATATACGTATGTTTTTCATGGTTTTATGTTATTGAAAACAGGGACGGATTCAGGAGGGGATTTGCTTTACATTGCTTTACCTCTCTCAGAGCCACAGCTATAGAATATACATGCACATGCAAATGCAATGCAAGTCATATGCAAAATTGAACCACATCTAGTCAAATGACATGTTTTGGCCTGCGGTGCTCAACCTTTTGCATATGTCTATCTGTACAACAAGACGAGAGAGGAAGAAGAGAGGAAGGAGAGCAGCACTGAGTAATGAGGACAATATTACAGTAGTGCTGTCACATATAGTCAGCTGTATTTTTGACTTGTTTTGCCTAGAAAAGAAAAGCTTTAGACTCAGAATGAAGATGTAATAGTACATTTCTGCAGTCAGTACATTCTCTTTAGTGAAGTGTGTTTATGATGAAGCTGTATAATTCAGGATTAGAGGTGTATGTATTGGCAGTATGGGGTGTATGGGGCAGTCGTGGGCTGGAGGTTAGGGAACCAGCCTTGGGACCGGAGGGTCGCTGGTTTGATTCCCTGAACCGACAGTAACGACTGAGGTGCCCTTGAGCAAGGCACCTAACCCCCAACTGCTCCCCGGGTGCCGTGGACAGGGCTGCCCACCGCTCTGGGCAAGTGTGCTCACGGCCCCCTAGTGTGTGTATTCACTAGTGTGTGTATGTGGGTGTTTCACTTCATGGATGGATTAAATGTGGAACACAAATTCCTCCGTGTGAAAATCACAAATGGCTCAAAAGCTCTCTACTCAGAGAATGATTGGCCTCACCGATTTGATTTGATTTGTATGTTTCTGGTATAACGCTGCAAGTGTAGTAGTGTGGGTGGGGTCTTCACGCCTCATCACCATGAAGACCTTTAAGAAAGTGAACGGTACATTTATCAAAGCTTATTCCAAACAAGCTTGACTTAACGCTCAGGTGTGGCTTTATAGAACCTGTGGGTTTAAAACTGTTTATGTTGGATTGTGGTCAGTTGTCGTACATGTAGGCTTCATGTAGCCTTAGGACTGACTCAGCAAGGAGACACAGAGATGGCTTCGTGGTGCTCCAGTGTTGGAAAGTTGTGTAAAACTTTGTTTGGGTGGAACATTCTCTCATATCTGTGCTGTCCTAACACGTGTACTGTTAGTCAATAATTCTATTCTTCATATCCATTTACTGTATTCAGCAACTGCTCAGTGACGGTCGTTCATATGTTCTTTACCTGGTTCAGGAAATGATGTCATTGTCAACGCCTCACTTAGATTTCAGGGTTCTAAGCCAAACACACCAGCATTTGGTCAGCCAGCACGCTGTAAATCTTTCTTAGGCCCAGCAGTCAAAATCACTGTTTCGTTATCTGTGATATTAGTATCATTTATATCTACCACGTCCCACAACGGCGTCAGCCCAGAGCGTCAGGTTGAAGTTCATTCAGTGTGGTTCTTGGATAAAGTTTGAGAAAGTAATGTACCAATTTCAGGGTTCCTTTTGGAACTGTGAGATTAGTTGGGAAAAGGTTCTTCATCCTCACAAATCATTCATTCATTTATTTATCTTCTCAGTCGCTTATCCCTCTGTGTCATGGGGGTGTTGGAGCCTATCCCAGCTCTTGTTAGGCGGAAGGCAGGAAACCCTGGACAGGCCACACCCTCATAAAATACAGATACGAAAACTGTTCTCTGATGAAGCAGCTGTTGAAAGGAATTTGTGAAAGGGAACTTAAAGTGGTCCTTCTGTGGCATCATGCAAAAAAGGACTGTTGTCTTAAAAGGGGAAGTTGTCTTAAAAAA
>CM067482.1:5098781-5118619 GCA_034552555.1 Semaprochilodus insignis | reverse complement strand
ATGGTAGTGTCTACATTTATTTATTTATTTATTTATTTATTTATTTGTTTGTTTATTTGTTTATTTGTTTATTTGTTTGTTGGTTTGGCTTGCTTTTTTGTTCCATTTTTTCATCTTTAATTTCCTTAAAACCTTTTTCATAGTTTCTGCATAATTCATTCAGAGTCATTCAGCGTGGTTTGAAGTGAAATGATTAATTGTAGAGAAACTTAGCGACTCTTTACAGTGATGGTGACCAAAACCAGGGACTGTTTCATGACAGGTTTTGGCCTATAATGTGTTTTTTTAAGGTGTTTTTGGTGGAAGCGTATCTATGCCATTATATTTATAACCATTACATATAAAAACATTACATATATAAACTCAGAAGACGTGTGGATTCACTGGTGGGTCTGGCTGGTAAATAAAGCTAGTAAATAAATAGTATGTTGACATTTGTGTTGTAGACATGGGGGGATTCCCCTTCAAGCAGGGCTTTTGCTATACACGGTGCTCCTGGAAAGTTGCTGTGTGCCTGAGCCTGTGTAAATGAATCAGAATTGAAGTAAACTGATTTGACGGTTTAGGTTTGCAACAGGGTCAACAGAAGCAGGAGGCGCCCTCCAGACAGAAGGTAGCATCTGAATAACCACACACTTCATATGTGTCTGTATTTCATACAGGGCGGCAAAGGAGAGAAAGTGGACGAAGGCTCCACCTGCTTCACCCCAACTCCAATCACACATTCCTTCCACCTGGCAGGGGCCTCCAGCAGCCTGATCTACACCGTCCCCTCCACAACGCTCACCAACAGGTGAATCCACTGTCCAGTATTGCCTAAACAGGCATGGAAAAGCTAATTAGAGTATTTCGTCCAATCTGGGGTGATTTAAAGCTGCACCATGTAAGTTTTGGGGATTTGGAGACCTCTCTGGTGGAGATGTGTAACTGCATGCAATGTTCAGAAGAACGTTTTGTTAACATGGGCTGTGTTCCAGACCCCAACAGCCATCAAGCAACAGTCACGGCCATGGTTTGCCTCTTCTGTCTACGTCTGGTTATGAACTGCTCTGTTGGTTTGCTCTGCAGGCCCTATTTTTCCTTAGACGTTAAGATGAGGTCGCCAGAAGGGCTGCTGTTCTACATCCCAGCCGAGCAGGACAACTACCACATGGCTCTTTACGTGTCCAAGGGAAGGATCCGCTTTTCTATCGGAAGCCAGAGGGAAATCCTAAACAGGGATAAGTACAACGACGGAAAGTGGCACACGGTTAGTGCAGACTGGTTCTCCTGGTTCACACCTTCTTGTATCTACACTCATTGCCCATTTTATCAGCTCCACTAACCATAAAGGAGCACTTTACTGGTACTGGTACTGATAGCAGACTCAAATGTTGGCACACATGTCCGGATTCAGACTACTGTATGTGTCTGTCAGTCTAACTAGGAACTAGGCACTACTGCTTTGTCCATAAAGATGTAATTTGAGCCAAGCGTATAAGCTCACTGGACAAGCATTGAGTCACCTTGCGTGTTTAAGGTGGTAGTAACTTCAGGCTCCAGCAGATGGAGCTGCACGAGGATGATGGGGCTATAAGTACCTGTGGGGTGTGAGTGACGAGATTCATAGATTGAGAAGAGGTGGTACAGTGCAGTGAATGTCTCGATCCATGTGTGGAAAATGGCTCCAAAGCAGATGTTAATGATTGGCTAAAAGGAGTGACTGCATTTGGGTGTACCAAAGACCATAGTGTGAAGGAAGTAGCTGAATCTGCAGGCATATGGGAGTGAATGGTCTACCGGCAGTGGCTAAAATCCCAGTCTACAGGAAACTCTCCTCAGAATTGTACCATCCATCAAATCTGGCCCAACTGCTCAATTCTTTGATGCAAGAGTGTCTGAACACTGATGTGGCCTACATCCAGAAACTTGTCCAGTACATGCCAAATCCAATCACAGCTGCTATTGGTGCTTGTGGAGGTGTTACACGCTGTTAGGTACGTTTCCATCACGGGTGACTCAGTTTTTGCCCAGTGAGTTGTGTCAGCCAGATTAAGCTACAGACGTCCAAATCAAACCAGACTGCAGTGGATGTTCATGGTCTGCTTTGCTCTGTAGGTAACACTGAGCCTAGAGAAGCGCAAGTTCCGTCTTGTGATCGACGGCCTGAGAGCAAAGGATGGGGAACTGAATCCTGGAGAGGGTTCTTCAATTCAGCTGAGGTCGTCCATTTACCTGGGTACTCCTCCACCATCCATGAGCAAGCTTCTGAAGGTAATTCTACACTTCAGGTAAATGATAATTAATAGCGGGCTGCAGTAGCAGGAAACCTACAACAGTGTGGAATTCATGCAGTCACATAAAACCATATATGACGCTTGTTTCTGATCCACGTGAATGATTCTACTACAACTTCAGTTGAAAAGTATTAACGGAAAGCTAGAACATGATGTAAGGAACTGTTCAGATCAGCCATGATCTGATGTAGATGATGCTGAAGTGAGAAAGCTTTACAGCACTGAGAATGATGTTATAATACAAATAATCTCCAGTGCATTTCTAAATCCACAGTTATTAAACATATTATTAAATAAATGAGATTATACAGCAGTGTGTGTGTGACCTTATCTCCAGGGGAAGAGGCTGCCTGAGCACGGCGTGGTTGGCTGTATCCGCAATTTTAAAATGAACGGCTCTCCGATGGCGGCAGCAGGAGTCAATCGAGGTGTGGGTCCGTGTTACGAGGGTCAGACAGAGAGCGGGGCCTACTTCTCAGGACACGGAGCTTATGTTATTGTCGGTGAGTCCTGGATGAACGATTTAAAATAGACTCAATTATTTTATATATAATACTGTATTATTACAATATTAGTCATAATATATGTGTACTGTATAGTACATATATAGTAATATATAGTACAACAGTGTAACAGCTCTATTTAACAGTATTGTAACAGTACAATTTAACACAGGTTATATTATGTTTATAACAGTATTATTACAGTACTATTTAAAACAGATCACATTATGTTTATAACAGTATTACAACAGTACAATTTAAAACAGGTTAAATTATATTTATACCGGTATTATTACAGTACTATTTGAAACCGATTGCATTCTGTTTATAACAGTATTATAACAGTACAGTTTAAAACAGGTTACTTTATATTCATACCGGTATTATTACAGTACTATTTAAAACAGAGCACATTATGTTTATAACAGTATTATAACAGTAGTATTTAAAACAGGTTAAATTATATTTATACCGGTATTATTACAGTACTATTTAAACAAATCACATTATGTTTATAACAGTGTTATAACAGTACTATTTAAAACAGATTACATATGTTTGTAACAGTATTATTACAGTACTATTTAAAACAGATTATGTTTATAACAGTATTATAACAGTATAATTTAAAACAGATTATATTATCTTTATAACAGTATTATTACAGTACTATTTAAAACAGGTTATATTATGTTTATAACAGTATTATAACAGTACTATTTAAAACAGATTGTTTATAACAGTATTATAACAGTACAATTTAAAACGATTATATTATGTTTATAACAGTATTATAACAGTGCAATTTAAAACAGATTATATTATGTTTATAACAGTATTATTACAGTACTATTTAAAACAGGTTATATTATGTTTATAATAGTATTATAACAGTACTATTTAAAACAGGTTGTATTATGTTTATAACAGTATTATAACAGTACTATTTAAAACAGATTATGTTTATAACAGTATTATAACAGTACTATTTAAAACAGATTATTTTTATAACAGTATTATAACAGTACAATTTAAAACAGATTATATTATGTTTATAACAGTATTATTACAGTTCTATTTAAAACGGTTATATTATGTTTATAACAGCATTATAACAGTCCTGTTTGTAATAGGTAAATCATAAACTATGTGTAGTGTGGCATTATGTAATCAACAGTGCGCACCTTCAGTCGATGTGGTGATCACAGTAAAACTGACAGCTGTTTCACAGTCTTACAGCCTGTAATGTTGGTCTTTTGAACCTCTTTGTGCAGATGAGTCGTTTGTAGTGGGTCAGAGTTTTGAGCTGGTGTTCGAGTTGAGGCCCAGTCAGCAGAGCGGCCTCTTGCTGCATGTGGGAAAACAAAACCATCTCACTGTGTTCATGCGGAGAGGAGAGGTGAGACAGACCTACTTTCACTGACGTAATGGCCTTTGTGTAGAAACTGAACTCCGTTATTCATGTTAGGCTTGCATTATGTTCATAAACAGGCCTGAGTGTGCAGCTGGGCGGGAATCATTTGTAAACCTTTGAGTGTGTCTGTTGTGGTTGTTTATACAGTGTGGAGCACATCATAGCTCCAGCTTCTCAAGCGTGAGGACTGTCTCACCAGCAGTGATGCATGTTTCGGAGCCGATTCACTAACTGGTCTTGTTTGAATATGTTGAAATAAGGTATTTTATATTAGCATGTGTGAAATTTGATGGATTTGTGTCACTCTATGTCATTGTAATCGTCTGTGACCATTATTATAATGCTTATCACTTGATGTTCGAGGTGGGCGACATGCCAAAAACTAATATTACAGTATTTGCATGACACACGACACGTCAACATGTAGACTCATCATCAAAAGAACAGTTGCATAAAGAGTTGCCCCGGGAAGGAATCAACCAACAGGAATGAAACTTTGACATTGTGATACATACGAATGGTTCAAGTTTCGTGCTCGGCCGTGTGAAACTAGGGCCTTATCGCTGTAACTGACTGACCGAACAGCCACAACTGCGGACATTCAGCGAGCAGTGATGCCCTCCATGAGTCATCCTGTTAGTGCCAGCACCAATGTTTTTTGGATGATGAATATATGTATGGAGCTTCGAGAAGACCTCAGAGGACTATGTATGGAGCTTTGAGAAGACCTCAGCGATCTACTGTGAGTATGGAGGACAGAGAAGAGCTCAGGGAACTATGTATGGAGCTGAGAGAGGACCTCAGAGGACTATGTATGGAGCTGAGAGAGGACCTCAGAGGACTACGTATGGAGCTGAGAGAGGACCTCAGAGGACTACGTATGGAGCTGAGAGAGGACCTCAGAGGACTGTGTATGGAGCTCAGAGAGGACCTCAGAAGTTATGAATAGTAAATGAACTCAACTCTCTTGCATTTCCAGGTGGTAGCACAGGTGAACAACGGAGGGGGTGAATTCAGTGTGGTCGTCCAGCCAAAACAGTCTCTGTGTGACGGGACGTTCCACCGGATAGCAGGTACATCTTAACAAACCTCCTCCAAAGCAGCTCTGGTACTTCTGGTACCGCTCAGTATTATAACTCAGTGTGCAGAAATCAGGTTTGATTTTTCTTCCTCTACACCAGTTATCCTGCGCAACAACGTGGTGGAGATGCACGTAGACACGGAGGGCAAATACACCATAGGCCCAAGCTCCTCTTCTCCAACCCGGGACACACATCCTGTTTACGTAGGCGGAGTTCCAGGTACTGTATGATACAGAAAACGGATCACGGTTTTGCTTCTTTAAGTATCTCTGGATCAAACATGTCCAAAAGTTTGTAGACACCTGCTTATGCAACATTTCCTCTGAAATCAAGAGCATTAATAGAAAGTTCCTTCACCTCTTTTGCTGGAGTAATAGCTTTCCCTCTTCTGGCAAAGCTTTACACTAGATGCTGGAACATAGATGCTAAAGCATATCATGGCGGTCCAGTGAAAAACATGTATCTCCATTTTTGTCCATTTTTACTTTTATGCATCATTTGAACACAATAGCCACCTTTTACATTGTGTGAAAATGTCATGATGAATGGACCCACAGAAATGACCCAAAATCACTTGGTAAACAGTCTGGTTCCATTGACTTCCATTGAACTTAAATGAGGTTTTTGACCTCTCCTGTAAAGTAACCATTTTGGAGATGATATTTAAGTGTTTTTCAAGCTGATTCCAGAATAAAAATATTAATCCCATTTCCCCAAGCATGACCAACCATCTAAGACACATTTAGGCCCAATACCATTTCTTATTTTTACCCCTTACCCCTTGTTGTCGAGTGTAACCCTTCCCCTTGAAACCGAGTTACAAGGGGTAGTGGTTGAAATCTTCCCCCTATGAAATGGGACAACCCTTCGAAGCTGAACTTAGCTTTTTAATCGCCAGCTTCATGATCGAATTTCCCTGTTCCACCTTAAATGGTGCAACAACCTCAGGTACCAGAACGTAACTGCTGCACCATTTAAGGTGGAACGGAAAGTTTTGCTAGGTATATAGGCGTATTACTAGCGATTTTTACTCATGTTAAGAACAAAATGACCATAAAGCCCTATTACAATGGTCATCTTACAGTACAGCGGCTTTTTAACAGAGAACAGACTCATATTTATGGGTCTCTTTGGTCGCTTGTGCAGCCGATCTTGCCGATGAATCGCAGGGCATTCTGGGAATTTTCTCATAACACTCCGTTTGAAGAGCCGTGTAGCCCTGACACTTCGCCCTACCTCTCCATCTCAACAACAATCGAGACAACTCCGTCCCGTAGACGTGAACGCGCAAAACGGAGGGGTAGGGCTAAGTGTTAGGGGCAAGGGGTGAAAGGGGATTGGGCCTTAGTGTCTGAAGTTTGCTTCTTGAGTCTAGAACTGGAGCTATGAGGTTGTCCAAACTGCATACAGACCATGTGTAGATGTCAGATAATAAATATAGACTTGCTAATCTACGACTGTATGAAATTCAGATCTATAAAAAGGGACATAAACACAAAATCCAGGTTTCAGGATGGCGGTTTCCACTGTGGTTTAGCTTGGCATTGTTCTTTTGTCCGTTTCTCTAGCTATTACAGGTTATTACTTGTTAACTAAATTAAGGAACAAACGTCAGACACTAAAGTTATATACTGGAAGTCATGTGATTTTAAGCCACTGTGTCATTCTGAAGTCTTCCGTTTCCTGTGTTACAGATCACCTCAGGTTCTCCCTCCCTGTCACCGAGTCCTATGTGGGATGTCTCCAAAACATTTTAATCAACGAGAACGTGGTTGTCTTTCAGAAGCTCTCTGGGGTGTTTGGTGCTGTTAACCTCAGAGAATGTCCGGCTAGCTTGAAGCCACCTCAGCACAGCTCCAGAGCGAAGTCTGCAGTGAGAAGGCCATAAGAGTGTGGCATCTAGGGCACAATCTAACTCTAATGGTAGAGCTACGGGTCAGTGTTTACCAGGACCAGTCCTGAAGTGTGGAGCCCCTAAGGAGACATGGTGATAGATTTTTAATAAGGCATGGTCATGAATTAATGTTTTGAGGCCATACGTTAGGTTTCTCATAACTCATGGCCACAGTATGTGTAGCCTCAGTATTGTAAATGAATATACTGAGGTCTCAACATAATTTGTAGCCTCAATATATTAATATGTGGTCTCAATATAGTAATTTGTTGCCTCAATATTGTAATTTGTGACTTCAATATAGTTGTTTGTGGGCAAAATAATATAATTTGTACAATCATTTGTTGCATCAATGTAGTAATTTGTTGCCTTAGTATGATAATTTGTTCCCCCAGTAGTCATTTGTGGTCTCAGTATATTAATTTATGGCCTCAATATAGTAATTTGCAGTCTCAATGTATTAAATTCTGGCCTCAATACTGTAAGTTGTGGCCACAATAATATCATTTGTGGCCTCAAATTTGTAATTTGTTTTCTCACTACAATAATTTGTGGCCTCAATATATTCAAATGCAGCCTCAATATATTAATTTCTGGCCTCGGTATAATATTTTGTGGCCTCAATATTGTAATATGTCACCTTAGGGGCTCCGTACTGAAGAGACATCTGTGCAGCAGTTTAAAGGAATATTCTGGTGCATCTGAAGCAAACAACCGGCAATAATTTCCCTGTACTTGGTAAAAGAACAGACGACTTGCTGACTGAAAACATGCTTAAAGTGGAAGCTAATGGTCACATGCTCCAGCAATTGCCCATTGGCTTCCATGCCAAGTGTATTTAGTATAGGGAAATGTGTCAAAATGACTGGCTGGGGTTTTCATGACCTTTGACTAGTGAAGAACATATGTGTATCTGTTCTAATGCAGCTGAATTTCCTCATTTCCCTGAAGAAAATATTATTGAGTTGTAATATATTGATTCACTAGCCTGTGTTTGCAAATATGTTCCTATGTGGGGCTGTTCATATTAACACAGGTGAGAGACTATAAATCCGTCCTGATGTACTGTATGTCAGTAGTGCCGTTATCATGTTCACCACTTGAATTACGTGTCTGTAAGCTGTATTATATTTTGTGTAAAGACTTGTAAGATTATGGACCATTTTTATAAATGTATAAATTTATTTATGTGTAATCATTAAAACATCTTTTTTTCAGAGTTTAGTGTCTCCAAAAAAAGTTCACTTATGATGAGGGGGTGTATCAAATGCAATGCATCCATGTAAAAACGTGACTAAGGACTGTGGGGGTGTGTATTAGGGTTAAGTTGGGCGGTATCCACTTCTCCAAATATGACCCTGCTATTAAAGGAGGGGGCGGGGCAACAAGGCGACAGAAGCATTACTTCATAATCCAAAACAAGAGAGTGGCTTGGAGACGAATGCTGCTTAGCTCCAGAGCCTGGCTGGAGTATAGTGAGACGGGTGGCAGCATGGACGCCTAGATGGTGACTAGTGATATGGAAGCCTGAATGAAGGACGGTGCTCAGGGCTGGTGTGGTTGGGCAGGCAGCTGCTTGCCGACGAGCGGATGGGCGAGCTGGCTCTGGAGTTGGGTGTGTTGGCTTGGTGGGTGTATCCTGTGTTTGAGAAGATGCAGATGCAGGAGGAGTTGACACTGGGGCACTTCCTCAGTGCGCTGCTGGTAAAGGAGTTCCGCAACGCCCGAGTAGGAGGACGGAGCTATCAGGCTGTCTGCAGCATCACACTGACGGAGAAGACTGGGGGGTGCAGGGGGTGGGGAATGAATAAAGGGTCAAGAATAGAGGTTCAGACAGTGTTTAGACAATTTATTACTATTTCTCTTTTCAAAAGTGGAGCTCAAGAGTTAAAACGACATCATAAATGACATTCATCACACCTACTGTTGATCCTCGTTCAGTGAAAAACATCTTCAAGCTAATTACCAGCACGGACAGCGCTACCGCTAGTGTTTGTTAAGGGTTTTGTCTCTCACAGTGTGCTCTTCAAAGTTCTAACACTGTCATTTGAGATACTTTGGCAAATGATTTCAACACATTGTAACCATAGCCTGGATTACAGGCTGGATGTCTACAGATCGGTGGCCACAGACAGTCTACAGCTGGTGGGTAATTGTCATCTGGTCAAATTTGTATTCATTTGACACATTCGTGTATTTAGCTATAAATGGGGGGGGACTCTTTCAGCGCGACAAGTTACCCCCCCATGGTACCGTGTTAATGTGGGTGACTGTGGGAACGCTTCAGCCTGCTGTTCAGGGTGAGTAAGTTAGCAATGTGTTTGTGTTCAGTACAACAATCACATGACATTTCTGAGACATCTTAGTCAGCTAGACGGCCAAAACCAGGAACGGCAGCAGACAGTTCAGTTCTCCAACTATCAGCATTAAGAACAGCTTGGATGCAACTGCAGTGTACTTCTCAAATTCTGCAGCACTTTTAACAATGCATAAAATGCATATATATATATGTGTGTGTGTGTGTGTGTGTGTGTATGTGTGTATATATATATATGTTTAAATCAACATTCACAAAATGTACATGTTTTACTTTATATTAATATGGAGTACTTTGAACTGAATATATTAATATTTCAGTTTACTGAAAGTCAATTTTATTTGGAAAAACTATATTTTCTAGATTATTAACATTTCTATACTATACTATTTTAATGCCTCATTTCTGGACAGGCATACGAAAAATAGCCTGGCCTTACCCCATTTAAACAGAAAGTGCTCGTTTTGTCTGGACTTTCAACACTGAAAATAATACAGTTATTAATTAGTAAAAACTGCATGAGGATTTTTATTATTAAAATAATGTAAAACATTTATATTTTATTCGTGTTGATTTACGGGTTCATGAATAAATTCTGAAGAGTGTATTTAGGATGTTATGAGCGTGTTATGTAGACACCATTCAAGTGCCCAACAGAATAGTGCTGTACCGTGTATCAGAGGCTCCTTTGGGTAAGAGATACTTACTCTCTTCCATTACACAAACAAAGACTAGAAAAGGTCAGAGCTGCTATTAAACCCGACCTCATTCAAGCTGTCCGGGCTGAAAAATACCCAAACAAGTGTGTGAGTTCTAACTCAATTAGGCTGAGTTCTAAGTCCACAATGGAAGAGGGAACTTAATTAGTCCCATATATCAGAACTAACAGAGTCTTATTGTACTTTTCAAAGGAGGCACTGATGAAGGGCTGTTCATGGTTCCAGTGCAGTCAGACAGATTTAACCCTTGAAAGTCTAATTCAAGTTTTCCTACACTATTAAACGGGTATTTACATAATTAGTTATGTATTAGTCATACAATCAGATACATTCAGTTTACATTCCATATCGATAGACTGGACTACCAGTTATTTCAATGTCAGAAAAATTACAAACCAAATAACATTGTCATCAAATTCACAAAATACTAAAATGAAATCTTCTTTCAAACACAAAAGTGCTCTGGATTTAATATTTAGACTCTGCACTTCCTACAAAATGTCTTCTCTTGTTTCAATGACTTACAAGTCAGAAATAATTCCTATCAAATTTAAATATGCTTTTGTTATCGCCGGCGATAACAGCGACTTCTAAGGGTTAAAGGACATTGGGTTGAAGATTTTGGCAAATCCATTCAAGCCCCCATTGCAAGGCATGGAAGCCAGCAGCAAGCCCCCTTTTGCTGTTAAAGACGATGCTGGTTTAAGTGGAGTGCAGTCCGATGCAGCCAGCGCTGTCCCACAGACCTTCAGTGCTCTTTTACAGTTGATCTTCCTCCTCATTAAAAGACAGGTATTGTTATAACTGTCAGTCATTTGGTACACCACATCATATTGATCGTTCTGCTGGGAGAGTGGAGTGTAGTCTTGAGAAGTGAAGTCCAGCTACTGGGCTGTCGCCCCTTTCAGTGAAGCTAGTGCTGTGTGGATTCGCACATGCAGCCTGTTCTCAAAGTCATACGCAGTGAACTCCTCCTGTGGAAGAAGACGGCACAAAGAATTTCTCTCACTTTGTGAAGAACACAACACAAAGTAGCTTTATCTGTCCCTAAAGTCACACCTGATCATACCATCACTGTTATACTGACATACTGAAATCTTGTTAGTATTACTTTATTTATTTATTTTTTTTTATAAATATTACACTCGTCATCAGAAATGTTTGCACCCAGAAGGAAATGTAGGACTGCAAATCGATTCATAAGGAAGATAAAGGTTACCAGGAACAATAAATAAATTTAAATTTAGACTGATATGGGCAATATTTATTGAGCTACACGTACAGAAGTAGTGTCTCTCAAGCTAGTGCGACATGCCAGATGTCTCAGTTGTAGAAATTCCTAATGTTGTCCTGTGATAATCCATCCCATGCAGCTTGAATATTCTCACACAGTTCCTGCAGATTGTGTGGTAGGGGTGGAGGTTGAGTGACACCAGGTCTTCTGGACGTGTGACGTGTGACAACAAACTGTTAATCTTGGTGCTGACCACGGTGCCTCCACACACGGATTCGTTGGTCGTCTCCACCAAGACAAAAGCGGGACTCGTCACTGAAGATGACCCGCTGCCTTTCAGAGTCACTCCATGACCGTCTGGCACGGGACCATTACAGTCTTTGGTGACGTTGACGTGGAGTGAAGGGAAGTCATCATAACGGGCTGCATGCATGTAGTCCTGCATTGTGCAGCCATCTGCCAGTGGTACTGGCACTAACAGGATGACTCACGTAGGGCATCACTGCTCATTGAATGTCTGCAATAGAGGCTGTCAGGTACAGTGATAAGGCCCGTCCTTGCTTATGTCACATGCCCCGTTGAGCGTATAAACCTGAATCATTTGCATGTCTCACAATATCAAACCTACCTACCAAGTTCCTTCTGGGTGCAAATATTTGCATGCATGCATACATACATACATACATACATACATACATACATACATACATACATGCATACATACATGCATGCATGCATGCATGCATACATGCATGCATGCACAGTGACCCAAAACTTCAAGAGTTAGTGTATATAGGTGTTTGTCCATATTGACACTGTACCTTGGCTTGAAGCAGAAGAGCTCTTCCGTTGGCTGTAGACTAAAAAAAAATTTTAAAAAATAAAAAAAGAAATTAGTTACATTAGTTCGGGTACACAGTAAACTTCATACACACACATTCTAACAAGCACTAAAGCAGAAGAACACAAGAAGGAATGTTGAAGGCCAGTACAGCAGATCACCCCAGCCGTGTTGTTATCTGCAGTAACACAAGACCTGTGTCCTATAGCTTGTATAGAACAGTTCTATAAATGAAAGAATGAAAGCATAGATACCAGCGTCAAACCAATCAAATGTGCTTCAATATTGCATATTCCTTCTGCCAAAAAACAACACCAGCCTTCTGAGTTACAGAAAGAGCCATACAATGGTGGCAATATCAGGTTCAGCTCAGCATTTCAGCACTTCTCTGGTCAACCTTAATCTGTATCTGTTCCAATACGTCCGTAAAGCATTTCCCATCTACTTGGCGAATTGTCTTCTGTTTGTTTCTGCTCAACTGCCCAATTTTTTTCGGTTGCCCTCCCATCACAGATCCATGCTCAGGGGCAACATAAGGTTCGGAATTCGATGCAGCTGGACCTGAGCCAAATTCTAATAGTATTCTTAAACAGTGATAAAGTCTATTGTGACTGCCAATCAACTCGAATGATTTAAACCTCAGAAACTGTGCCGCCCGCAGCTTTAATCTGTAATATGGTCATTGAAAAGTTTTCCTTTAATGTGCAGTCCAAGGCCACACAAACATGTCGTCTGTTTTCCTACATCAGCTGTGCTCTATGAACATCCTGCAGCCTTCCACACACGAAACGCCCTCCCTCGTGAAACATGCACAAGAGTTTAAACAAGTTTGAAGACGGCCAAAAGCCAATTACTGTTAATAATAGCCTTATAATAGCAGTAGCATTGATTACACTAATTCAACTTAATGCATTAGTCTTTGTAGAGGAGACTATCAAAACAAGCGCACACACACACACACACACACACACACACACACACACACACACACACTCACTCACTTTCGCATACATACAAACTTACCTCGGGGCTTTCCAGAAATATGCATCCCATCTCATATAGAGAGTAGGGCTGCACATAGGAGTTGCTCAGACGCCCCTGCTCGTCTCTCAAAGCCACCTGAAAGCACTGCAGTGTTCACATGCAAATACATTAGTACTGTGTGCATGGATGCTGAAGTAACTGAACTTTGCTGAAGGCTACTTTACGGTTAGGCAGATAGTTCCACAGGTAAAACCAGACGGACAGCTAGTTCCACATGTGCTTTTACCAGCCATTAGTACAAGTGTAAAAACAAGCTACTTTTAACTGAAGCACTTCCCTCAAGTTGATCACTTAAATGTGAAACAGGATCATCATGCTGAAAATACTGAAGCACTCCACTAACCTACAGCAGGAAATACACAGCCAACTTCACCTCACATAGTGGGTGCTTCACTTTCATCACACACATCCCCCCCCCCCCCCCCACATTTCCCATCCAGCAAATAAGACGTGTAACTGAAAACAGCACAAAGTTTGAGATATGAAATATTTCAGCTTATAATTTGTATTGTGTTTCGTAAGTATTGGCTAATTCCAGATTTTATACCTTCAACACATACCAAAAAATACAGGGACAGGGGTAATGTAAGACTGGGAAGTTTGTGGAATGGTCAAAAACACTTTTGGAACTTCACTTCACCTGTGTTCACAAGCAAACAGGTGAAGTGACAGATGATGCTATCAAGACTGGGTATGAACAGGAGTGAAAAACAGGAGTAGTGCGACTGTGCTTAAAAGCATGTGTCTAGAGCATGATCGTGTGGAATTCAGGAATTTTACCATCTACAATCCATAACATTTGAAACATCTCTGTGTGTAAAGTGCCTATGACCTTCGACCCTTCAGACACCATTCTGACATGCTTCTGTAATGAATGTAACCCCAGGTCCTGAGGAACACTTGGGAAAACCGGAGTCAGTAAATACAGTTTATTACTGCATCTACAAATGCAAATTAAGACAAAGCAAAAGCAGCATATCAGCAACGTCCAACTGTTTTTTTAAATATGGACTAAAGGAAAATTAAATATATGCTAAGTTCTGATGAGTCCAGCTTTCACATAGGTTTTTGGAAAGAACGGACATTGTCCTTATGAGGAGGAAAAAGAGCATCCCAATCGTTACCAGCGTCAAGTTTAGCATCTGTCATGGCATGAGGCTGTCTTAGTCAGTAACTTGCACATCTGTGAAGTTACAATTACTGCTGAGAAGCAAATATGCATTCTGGAGCATATGCTGCCATCTAGACAACGTCTTATTCAGGGACGTCGAAGTTAGGGTCAGGAAGACATTGATAAGCCACATTATGTACATGTCACAGTGTGGCTTCATAGTGAGAGAGTGCAGGGGCGAGATATGCACGCCTGCCTGCAGTCCAGACCTGTGTCCTATTGAAAACGTGTGGTGCATCATGAATCATAATATACAACAAATAGGAGACTCTGAACTGATGAGAAGCTGAATATATCTGCGTTATATAAAGCAAAAACAGTGACAAAAATCCAATGTGATGTAACCCAGCAGTAGACATGACCCTGTCTTAACTTCTTTGGAAAATGCTGCATATATATATATATATATACTAAAAATATATATACACTAAAGAGCAGTTAGCTTGCTAAAAAATTTAATATCTTATCGCTAAAATTTTTAGTTTTCAAACGAATACATGGCAAAAAAAAGATCAGCAAATCAATTTGTATTTATGTCATGTTTATTATTACACCTGTGTGTGAACGAATGTTCTGTACTGTGCTGTTTACCTGCACAGCGTTTGTGCTGCTGCCGAGGCACTTGTGCACGGAGCCCAGCAGGAGATGTTTCAGACCAGAACACGAAGAGTCCTCCATCTGCTGTAAAACTGATACGCAGAGAAACATCGATGAAATAAAAGTGTCTGTTCCTCACAAACCCATTTAACCATTTCTTCACACCGTCAACTGCAGGCTGTTAAGTTTTTTTAATCAAAGGTCTTTTTATTATTTTGAGATTTGAAAGTGATACATAAAAAGAGGGGATAAAGGGGGAAGAGAAAAGAGGAGAAAGAAAGGGGGGGAAAAAAGACAAAAAAGAAACCCACCCTCTCCCTCCCCACTGCACCTTTACATTCTCTTTTTCAGGAATTATATAAAACAAACAAATAAATAAATAAATAAAAGAGTAGTACATTACAAAAATGTAGTACAAGCGGCTGCGACAATCATAAGGTAGCAACAATAGTAGAAATAGTGGTAGTACAATCTCATGCTTCAATATCCGCAGAATCCATCTGTTCCACAAATGTAATGACAGCTTGCCAGACAAAGCAGCATTTAAAGTGAACCACAGAGTTCCCTTGTCTATCCACGGTTCTCAGAGGTTAGTTAAAGCCCCACTGCACTACCAAAGCGCCACGGTGCTTTTAATTTTAAGCGTTTTAAGGGTTTTAAGACTACCCAAACCAGGGATGCTCATTCAAACACCAGTTAATCTAAATCTTCAGAAGCATCTGGATACTAAAGCCACATTTGTCAAATTAGGGTTGACCCTAATTGAAGCAGGCCAGAGGTCTAGCAGCTCGTTTGGGTCCCAGGATTTGAATTAATTCATGACTTTAAAAGCAACAAGTCGTCTGTTCTTACTCCTTTACCTTGAATCATGAGCTGCAGTTTGGAGGTAGAGCAGTTGGGCAGAGCTTTCCAAAGGTAGAGCACCTCGATGGCTGCCATCGTGCACAGCTCTCTTGTAGGTGGAAGCTTTCTTAAGTCTTCAGCCTGTTAACACATACACATGGTTGGGAGGGGACAAAAATGCATTACAGGGCGGTTTTGTATTGGTTGAAATATGTAATCTCTAACCTACTCCAAAGGATTACTATTCATGGTAAGTAACATAATCTGAGGTATTCTGGATTACTAGCCTATTTACAGCTGTATAATTAAATAAGGACACGTAAAACACACCTTTACACAAAGCAAACAGGAAACATACAAAACTAATCTATATATGGGTGTAGGAATTGTCTACCAAAGCTTTGCACACAGCACACAGGTAGTTCTGCCTGGTAGTTTGTACTATGGAAATTAAACAAATAAATAAATATATACATAAACAAATAAATAAATAAAATATGGAAGTATTTCTTCAAGTGGAATGATAATTAACACTTCTCAAACAAGCAAAGGGTGCCACTGGGTGGCCTGCATGGGCTAGTGAAAGCAGTATGGCGAGGTTCTCCCGCTTAAGTATTTTCTTTTGACAAGTTAAAGGTTTTAATGTTTGTTCCAAGTTCCAGAGACACAGCCAGCCAATCAGCTTGGCTTTACTATGCCAACTACAGGGACAACAGTGATTGGTGGAGTGTGATTATGTCACCTGTGAAAGCTTGAACAAACTGTACAGTAGGCAAATACAATAATGTTGCCGTCCCAAAACAAGTATTCCAGTTTATATTATTAGTATTATTATTATTATTATTATTATTATTATTCTTATTATTAATAATAATAATAATAATAATAATATTTTTTATTTATAGAGCACTTTTCATACTGGTGGCAGTTCACAGTGAATTACAGACAGCTGTCAACATTAGTAGGAGAAACTACTCTATGAGTATTAACTGAAAATCGTATAAGCCAATGACACAAATCAAATGTATAAGTACCGAAGTTTGGAAGCATAATAACCGAAAGAGTCTCTCCAATTTTTCTGCAGAAGGTCAGTATCTGCAGATCTAAGATCATGAGCTGGAACATAAACAGAGAGACGTTCTGTGATGGAAGCTGGTGCTCGATTATTCAGAGCTTTATAGACCAGTAGCAGAACTTTAAACTCTATTCTAACAGATACAGGAAGCCAGTGCGGTCTTTAGAACAGGAGTGATATGAGCTCTCATTAGTTGTTATTAGGATCTGTGCTGACTCGTTCTGTATGAGTCGTAGGAGATGGACTGTTTTCATAGGAACCTCAGAGGACCATTACAGTGATCAACTCTGCTGTAGCAAACACATTAACTAGTTTCTCTGTCTCTGTGAGATAAAAAGGGGCTGAACTGTAGTGATATTTCTCAAATGATAAAAAGCTCCTGTAGTGACCGTGTTTACACGCAGGATAAAACAGAACCCTAAGCTCATACCCAGGTTTCCTATTTCAGGTTTCATCTTTGATTTGGAAGTTTAAATGCAGTTTAACAGCACTGTTCTAATTTAAATAAACGTAATTTTTATTAAACGTAAACGTGTCTCAACTGACTCGAGATGGATTTTCACACTTACAAATGGATACGTTAACTGGATTACTTGAAGCATCCTCTGAGAAATACCCCATAACTTCATCTACACACTGCGTTTGTTGTGGATGTTTCTCGATTGTGGTTAGGTCTTACCTTCCTCATGGAAAACTGTTCGATCTGATTGTGCTTTCTCCTGAACAGACGAGCTGCGTCTTTAAGCACAGAGCACGCTCCATCCAGATCACCTGCTGCTCCCTGACACACTGAGCCACAAACATACAGAAATACGACCAGTTAGTTCAAGGCGTTAGAGCTGATCCTAGTGTGTACAGTGTGTAGTTGAGTTAAAAAGACTGCAAAGTCAATATATACACCAATACTCCATAGAAAAGTCAAACTAGTAATGAAGCTTAAAACAAAAAGACCATAACACATTTAACTGAAACAGGATGTACAACGTTTGAGTAGAATGAGCAGGATCACCTATTTTTAGATGCTCATCATTACATTAAGTAAAATCTTTCTACATTACATTAACTATACGGTTTCAATGCCTGTGAACAAGTTATAAGATCTGTACTGAGATGGAAAAAGTGGTTTTGTGCCAGCTCAACCACAGTCTGGGAAACTACATTGTTCCACTTGCATATAATAATGCTGACACTGAAGAGTGAGTAGTAATCCTTTTAGTCAAAGGCAGATTTTTACCTCCAGTGAGGTAGGCGTAGTAGCACTGGGACCAGCGGGACTCCGTTCTCAGACGATCAAATGCTCTGAATGCATTGGTGAAGCTCAACTCGATCATACTGCACCAACCTGTAGAACATCGTTACCGTAAAATCTCCACATAGAGGCTCCTTCTTACGTTTCAATACCTTTATGCACTCAACCCATAAACCAACCAATCAAATCCAAAATACAAAACTGATATCTCCAGTAAATATCAGTAGAATTTGGTTTTTACATGTACTATATGTACAATTTATCACCAGTACATTCAAACCCACAATGACACACTGTAGGGCTTTTTTCATTACAGCTTTATTCTTCAGACACACAAACCGATGATCATGAACCTCCACAGTCCATCAAGACCCAGTACATGAGGGTCATCATTCCACTACAGTACTGAAGGTTTGTTGGGTTTCCAGGTTAATTACTACTAGTCCCTGAGTCTAAATTACAGTCCAGTCCCCCCCCACCCCCAATCCACTTCACAGGGTATATAAGCTACAATGGTAAAGGGCAACTTACCAATCTCATAGAGACAAATGTGCTGGATCTCCCTCTGATCTGTAGCCAGTTCCAAAGCACTGTTGAAGGACATTAAGGCACTGCTGATTTGGCACTGGTGTCATCACACAGGCACACCGAGCAAGAAAATACACAGAAAGCACAGATCAGTTAACAAAGACCACAGGGCTAATACGATGGCATGAGCACCAGGACACTGAGCAGAGAAAAAAAAGAAAATGGGTTTACCACATATTAACCAGAAATGTAATTTCTGTGAATTGCTTTACAGCATGGTGCTCCTCTTTCAATCCCTCATTGCTCACTGGCAGCTCAATAAAACATTTCACACACAGAGAGACAGCAGCATCCTAGTTCATCTGTTAACACAGGCACCGGAAATATATTGAGTGTATCAATTAAAACTCTCTCAGTCCATGTCCATCTGTTGGGGGAGCAGACCACAGGAATAGGCTAAGGAGTGCCTGAAATCCAAATTGTCCTTTTTACTTTGTTAGTTTGTGTCTCTGGTGATATTATGCACAGTTCATCACATCATATCATTTAAAGGACAAGTCATTTTCGAATGAAGCCCTGCGACTGCTGCCCACCTCTAAAACGTCCTCTGATTTTTGATTATGGTGGAGAGAAATAATACTGTATTAATCAATAACACCATGTTTAATGTCCCCCTCCCACCCCACCTATCACTGAAATAAACACCAAACTAGCTCAAAGACCCTCCAGGATACTCTGTTTCACTCAGTAACATGTCACGGTACTGAAGGAAATGGGGCTATAATTTCCAGTTCACATTAACTTAAAATAAATTTGGTGGCTTTAAAAATCCACATTTTGTAATTTGGCCACATAGTAATACTGCTAATGTGGTAACAGTGTAACAGTCAAACATGTTCAGGACATCTAGCAAAAATTAAAACATTTCCTTTCCAGTTGATCAAACTTGGTCCTCACATTCTTTGAAGCTCCTTGGACAGAAGGGAAAAAGTTGGTCACAATGGTACGCTTATGTTTGACTAAGTATAAGAACCAGATTTTTTTTTTTTTT
>CM067482.1:5062549-5083939 GCA_034552555.1 Semaprochilodus insignis | reverse complement strand
GATTCGTTGGTCGTCTCCACCAAGACAAAAGCGGGACTCGTCACTAAAGATGACCCGCTGCTATTCTGAGTCACTCCATGACAGTCTGGCACGACACCATTGCTGTCTTTGTCGACGTTGACGTGGTGTTAAGGGCAGTCATCATTACAGGCCCATGTCACATGGGCCGAGAAACTTGTGAGAATTGGTCGCACAGTGTCAAACCTACCCACCAAGTTTCAATTCCTGTTGGTATGTAGTGAATTATGCAGGCAAACTAGTTCACCAAGCAGCACAGTGGCTATGAAGGTGACGCCACTGTCATCGGTTCTATATAACTATGATGTAACAGAAGCACAGTGGATAACAGAAGCACAGTCATCACTGCTCCTGTAATGTGAAGGTTCTGAACAGAGCTGAATCAGTATCAGAGATGGAGACAGAGTCTGAGCTGTGGACCACTGCTGCCCCCCGTAGAACTCAAGCTGTTGCTGGAGGCTTTGAGCCGGGTCGCAGGGAAGAGCCACCCAAAGGACATCACCCACTTTGTGTCAGAGTACTGCAGCGAGCTCCTACAGTTCAGGACAGGTATGAAATACAGGGCTGATCTAACAGGTCTTTGTTTATTTGTTTGGCATTAAGTTTTAGGGACTTACGCCAGTGTCCACAAATCTGTGTGCAAAAGTACTCGCTTTTTAATTAACAACAAATTAACATTTCAGAAAACAAAATTACAAAAATAAAAACAAATCTACAAACGAAAAAAAAAATACATTTCGGGAAACAAAATTACAAAAGTAAAAACAAAGTTACAATACATGAAACACTTTTACCAGTACCGAAACAATTGTACAAACTGTGAATTCTGATGGAAAGGGTAGGTCTAACACACAGGAAGTGCTTGTTGCAGACTTTTGCCAATCAAACTGTTTCACGGTGGTAGAGTGAGTGGAGTTTGGGATGGTGACACCCCGGACAGGTACTAACGGAGTGCGCTGATCAAATCTCCGAGGTCCTGGCGGACATTTTTAACGTCTCCCTCATCCAGGCAGCTGTTCCCACCTGCCTGAAGACCGCCACCATCATCCCAGTCCCCAAGAGTTCCGCAGTGACTGGTCTGAATGAGTACCGGCCAATAGCTCTCACGCCGATAGTCACTAAATGCTTTGAGAGACTGGTTATGACCCACATCAAAGCCACCATCGATGTCACTGTGCATCCACATCAGTATGCCTACAGGAAGGATCGATCCACAGATGATGCCATTTCCTCTGTGGTCCACACTGCCCTCACCCACCTGGAGCAGAAGGACTCTTATGTCCGTATGCTCTTTGTGGACTTCACATCCGCTTTCAACACCATGATACCCCAGACCCTGACAAATAAACTCTCCTCACTTGGTCTGCGCTCTTCCCTCTGCAACTGGGTCCTGGACTTCCTGACCAACAGGCCGCAGTGTGTGAGGATCCACAACCTCACCTCCTCCACCACAGTCCTCAGCACTGGCTCCCCTCAGGGCTGTGTGTTGAGCCCCCTCTTGTTCACACTGCTCACATATGACTGCTCACCTATCCACCCAGGCTGTCATATTGTGAAGTTTGCGGATGACACGGCAGTGGTCGGATGCATCACAAACAGTGATGAGTCCGGCTACAGGCAGGAGGTAGAACACCTGGAGGGTTGGTGCAGAAAGAACAACCTCTGCATCAACGTAAAGAAGACGAAGGAGACGATTGTGGACTTCAGAAGGGGCAGACATGCCCACCTCCCCCTGCATGTGGGAGGGTCTGCGGTGGAAGTGGTCTCCAACTACAGGTACTTGGGTGTTCACCTGAGCAACAACCTCACCTGGAGCAACAACACTTCCAGTCTGATCAGGAAGGTACATCAACGGCTCTACTTCCTCAGGCGGTTGAGGCGAGCTGGGCTCGGGAGCTCGGTCCTCACCTCCTTCCACAGATGTATGGTGGAGAGCTTCCTATGCTCCAGCATCAACGTGTGGCACGGAAGCTGCTCTGCTGCAGACAGGAAAGCTCTGCAGAGGGTGGTGAAGGCTGCACAGAGGTCTGTCGGAGTCAGCCTCCCCACCACCACAGATATCTACACCTCCAGATGCAGGAAGAGGGCCACCTGCATCATGAAGGACCCCACTCACCCAGCACACTCACTTTTTGCCCCGCTCCCCTCAGGCAGGAGGCTGCGGAGCATTAAGTGTAAAACGAACAGACTGAGGAACAGCTTCATTCCAGAAGCTGTAAGACTTTTAAACGCCAATTAGACGAAACCACTGCACTGACACTTTGAGGACACTTAGTCACTTTAACACACTCTGCTGCTACCTTTTCAATTTCCTTGCTGCTCTTTCTTTCTATATTCTTTTATATATTTTGTATATTTATGTATATTTTATTTATTTAAGTACTGCTTCTGGGGTGTAACTGGGTCCTTGAGTGCTACAATTTCGTTCCACCCCATGTACCACATGCGATACGAATGACAATAAAGCTTCCTTGAATCCTTGAATGCTTGAATTAACCTTTAAACACCCTCCAGGTCCCCCAGCAGTGATCTGGGGAGCCATAAGCCTATTACTAGTTTATCATAAAACAAACATCATGTCTCAAACGTCAGTACATCAGGCACTGTATTCATAACCAATTCATGTAATAACTTTCTGAAACTCTTCAGACGTCTGGTTCCCATCACCACCACTGTGAACAATTCTTGACTCTGCAAGTTTCTCTGTAACAGAGCATTTCATATCAAACCTCCCTGAATGACTGGGTTTACATCTTGATTTGGTTAATTGTGCAAAGATTGGGAAAAATCTGTGAAATTCCACTTTAGTGCTGCCTTCAAGTTGTATTGGAAATATCGTATCTACGAGATCTGCACACATTAACGGCACCACAATGTTGTATTCACTAGAGGGAAACTCAACTCAGATGAGATGTCAACAAAATGATAGCTGCTGATATTTATCCTGTAAATTGGCTGTATTTGAGTAAACATGAACAATGCAAAATCATCCACACACAAAAACACAAATATAAGCACATATTATGTAAAGATAAAAACATCACCCATACGTATCATCTCCTAAGCATCCTCTGCTTACCATTCTGTTGCAGTGGTTCAGCGTAAGCAGCTCTCTAGAGAAAGAAATACAAATGTAAACTAATAAGCATTGTTTCCAGCATGTGTGTCTCGTTTACGACCAAAACCACCTGAAAACAAATCAAGTCTGTTGTATCCCCACGTGATATGAACTCACACAAAGACAGTGGAACGATTATGTCGTTTACTGAGGTAGGAAAATAAACATACAACAGCTCTCCATTTGTTACTCCTGGGCTGAGGATCATAAAAACTACATTACCCATTATCCTTTAGTGCCTCTTGAACTGCAAGTACGGATAGATATATAGCTCAAAATACTGTCCAATACACTACAAAGTCCATCTTCAATGTTGTATGGAGGAGTTTACAAGAACTTGAAGGCAGCATAATAAGCTCACTGGATAAGCATGAATCACCTGTGACTGAAACGTACCTAATAG
Source organism: Semaprochilodus insignis (assembly GCA_034552555.1). NCBI lineage: Eukaryota > Metazoa > Chordata > Actinopteri > Characiformes > Prochilodontidae > Semaprochilodus > Semaprochilodus insignis. The sequence continues at coordinate 5,080,400 of CM067482.1, read as the reverse complement.
CATGTAATACCTCCACAAGCACAAATTACAGCTGTGATTGGATTTGGCATGGACTGGAAGTTTCTGGATGTAGGCCACATCAATGTTCAGACACTCTTGTATAGAATTGTGCAGCTGGGGCAGATCACACCTGTAGGTATTTATAGCCCCATCATCCTCACGCAGCACCATCTGCAGGAGCCTGAAGCACCACCAAGTGCTACCACCGTTAACACGCAAGGTGACTAAAGTTTTGTCCGGTGATCTTATAATTTGAGGAGAAGGGGTTTTATCTAGTGGCATACTTTACCAAACAGGTTCAAAAAGCAGCCTCACATTATATTATAATATTATGGTGCAAAATTCTGGCTTAAAATGCCCTGATTTAAATATTATTGCTGTTATAAGGAAACTTTTTAGCTGGCTTTTACTCTGCGTGAACATTTCCTAATGAGTGACTAACTTCATCCAACTATATTTTGGCTTAACAGATTTAAGAATGTTTTCCTCATAGTGAATATGTGAGGCTTTCTGATGACGGGGAATTACTTCAAATGTATTTAAGTGAAGGCATAAATAGCCACCATCCACCCCAAATAAGGCCTTTCCTGAAAGCAAATTTGTTATTAGAAGCAGTAAACTTCCCCACAGGTCCACACGGACTGGCAACACCACAGCTCCAACATCCACTCGTCCATCTGCCACCCTGGCTGGCTCAGGCAGGCAGGCAGGCTCTGGCATCTGTGCCACCTGACTTATACTGACCCTCAGGACCAGCAAGGCCGTCAGGCCAGTGTGGAGCACTTCTTCAGCATCCCTGTATACCAGATCTGCAGTCGCCACCGCCATCAGCTGCCCAGCTGCTCGTCCCACAGGAGCCTGCATGTCCACCACACGGCCAAGCCCCTCTGCACAGAAGCCTCTTCTGACTGCATGAGCTGCCCTGACTGCTGCTCGTCTTTCAATATGCAGCGCCCTGGACCGCCCCCTCAGCTCCCAGCCTACACCCGTGGTTGCCAGTAGGCTGCGCCAGAGGCTGAACGAGGGAAGAGAATCATGCAAAACAGGCAATGGAACTGCTGCTGCACCTCAGCAGGTATGAAAATCCCTGACCTGGTGACTGAATTCAATCAAAATCTCAGAATTTGCCATATTTCCATTTTTATTAATTTGGTACAATTAAGTTTAAAAACAAGATGTGGCTGCCCTCTCTACCTGTTGAACTCCTGAACTTTTCAGGAAACAATTAGACATTGCCGGGACACCTCAGGCATTAGAGCGATTTGGGTGGATCACCGAATCTTCCTCTACTCAGATCATATATTGCTGTATATGGCCCAACCCGAAGAATCTTTCCCAGCTACAGTGAAGTGTATTTCACAGAACAGTAAATCGGCTGTATTGGTGTGACAATAAAGTTGAACTGTACTGAAATAATCTGCAGGAAATCTGCAGGAACTCTATTAATGGAGTAATAATTATTACTCTGCTGACATCTCTTATCTCTTTCAGCTAATGCATGTTTCAAAGTCTGTCCCAGTACTGGATCTAGTGCCTATATCACAAAGCAGATTTGGCCAGTTAACCAGGCAAGCTAAATAAGAATTCCAGCAATTTTTCAAAGGATCTGTGTTTACTGAGATGCAAGTCATGCAGAGCGGTGTGACCGAAACGTACCTAATAGAAGCATGAATAACAGCTGTGAATCGATTTGGCCTGGACTGGAAAAGATTTAGCTAGACAAGATTTGGCATAGACTTCAGCTAGTTTCTCTATAGCAAAGCATTTCACACTATGAACACTGTAAAAGCATGTGATTGTGCTAATAGATGTTTTTTTATTCTTCATGCAAATTAGCATCATCTAGATATTACACATTATATGGACTTCTTTATCCTGTTTTAGGTCCAGGATATTTGTGCTGTGCTGGATTATATAGGCAGACCTAAATTTGCTGAAGCAATAACAGAATGCAATCAATATGCTGGACATCACTGCTCACTGAATGTCTGCAATCATGGCTCTTGGGTAAGTCAGGTACAGCGATAAGGCCCGTCCTTAGTGTACATGTAATTTTGAGGTTGGCTTATATTTCTCTGCCATGAATTTAAAAATGTATTTTAAATCAAAACTCTCTTAAACCTATTCTGGCAAAAACTTTCTGTGGGGGAGTTTTCAGAGCCGTTAAACTCTCCAGACGTCTGGTTCCTATCACCACCACTGTGAACAATTCTGACTTGGTAAGTTTCTGTAGAACAGAGCTTTTAATTACACAGGAACTTTGAAAATTCGATGGAATTCCCCTTTAACAACAGTAACCTTACAATATCAATCTGTGTCATCAGCATAGTACTTTATGGCCTCACATTATAATTTACATTGGCCTAGATATTGTAAATTGTGGCCTTAATCTATCACATTTTGTGGCCACGCCTTTTCCAAAGTAACGCACAACCCTCTGATTGGTGGGTCTGTGGCGGAGAGACAGTCTAGACAGTGTCAAAAGCACATGTGCGAAAACCTGACTGTGTGGAAGAGTCGATTCCCAAAGCTCTGGAATCGACTCTCTGTCTTTTTTAAGGTCCGGAATCGGAGAATCGACTCTTTTGTTAATCGACTCTCTGAATCGATTCGAGAGTCGAGAGAGAGAGAGAGAGAGAGAGAGAGAGAGAGAGAGAGCGACGTGGGTGTGCTGGTACATGTTAGGAGTTAATATGCAGGAAGCCAACAGAATTATATCTGTATAGCCTTGAGTACTAAATGTTATTTAAATCAAGACGAGCTATTTCAATTCATCCTGGCTAACTTTAAGCACAAATACCTGTTTTTATTTAAAACATTCATGACAGAAAAACAATAACGGCATCGAACGCTGGAGGTCGCTGCAAAAAACAACAAGGACGAGCGACGCTGACATTAGCATTAGCTTAAAGCTAGCCGCTAATTTTCCTCTTTGTCTTCCAGCTAAAGACTAATTAATTACGTTCATGTAAAGCCGGTCTCAGTTCTGAAGCTCTACGCTGAGCAAAAAGCTACCAAACAAAGGACGAGAGCGAACTTTATAGCCAGTTAACTTGTAGAGCCATACGGTAAGAGCTACTGCTAGCTAGCTAACGTTATCCAACCTCTAACCGTCTTAAGTTAGCTTATTAGCTAACACAGGAGTGTGGCTTTGGCACGCTGTGCTGTGCACCTCCACAAAGAGGTCACTACTAATGGTTCATTATTGCTACAAAATGAGAATTAAGATACAAAAAATATATATATTTAAGTGCCTAAAAGTAGGACCTAGCTGGATCGAACCTGCAGTTACCTTAGCTTGTTAGCTAGCTAGCAGCTAACATAGAAGAGTAGCGTTGGGAGCCTATGTTATGTGCCTTTATAAGAATAGTTTATTACTTCAAATGAAGATTTAAGTGTTTAAACTATTTGTTTAGGTGCTGCCTTTTTCCATTGTAGCCTTTTTTTTACTTTTGAAGTAACTTGGCTAGCTTGCTAGCTAGCTAGCTAACATGCATGTGCTTATAGATTTGCTCGCTAGCCTCTCGTTAACCACTATGCTGTAGAGCACACCTCCTTGTATCAATGCACATTGTATCATTTGATCAGTTCCACTGATCATAGAGGAGCACTTCGTAGTTCTGTAATTACAGACTGTAGTCCATCAGATTCTGTGCTCATAGGACCCAATTGGCTGGGTATTTTTGGTTGGTGGACTGATCTCAGTCAGGGGTCGTAACAATGGTCGTAATAATGTGACTCGACTGTGTATTTATTGATTCTTTTAGCTGTGCCACAATGACATACAAGAGCATGTGGGATATATCCTTTCTAATAACTGAACTGGCAATTGATTGGTGTTGCCAATATTATCATTATGCTTTTGTTGTGGTTGTTGATGTTATTGCAATAATAATTTTTTTTCAGATGCAGACAAACATGTAGGCAAATGCTAAATGTAAGCACTTTCAACAAAGCATAAGCTTAACTGACCTTTATGTTTCTAACGTGCTGTATCTTGACTTCTGTAAACAAATGATCATCAGTCTTATGTCATAACGATGAGTCATAATCTCTCTTATTTTCTGTGAGAGCGCAGAACGGAGAGTCATTACGACCATTACATTTAAGACACCTTTAAGACACTGGAATATTCCATCTACAGATGAGGTAGATTGCCTGTAGACAAGAATATACAGTTATGTGTTACGGGAGATCAGTTCAGAGAGGACAGTGGGTAATTAATATGTCCTGAATGATATTTAATTTCCCTGTAAAACTTACTGTTATTGTGTAATTCGTCTGTTTATGGTCTATTCTTTCCCCCATTTAGACCACACACCAGTAAGGACCGGTTGGATTTGTGTTAAACAAGAGTTTATTGCAGTTTTGGCATTACCTGAAGGCCAAGAGGACTTGACCCCACCTCCTAAAGTGGGCATTTTTGACAGACGTTGGAATAAGCCATCAAAACCACACAGACAATTTATTGGATCGTTCATTTCTTAGGCGTTGGTGCTTATCTGTCGGTGCTGTCAAAATGATGTGGAGTAAAATCTTCTTACATCAAAGTTGAGAATGTTTTCTTTCCTTCTCCTGAAAAGTATCGATATCAGATCGTTTTAGGCCATGTCTTTTCTTACCCAGCAGCAGATGGCCGTGAGCTGATCCTCCGTATAGCGCTCGGGTGCCTCTGTGGTCAAAATGCCTGTGCACCGACCGGCTCTGCTGTTGCCATTCGGTCTGAGGAGCTGGCTGTATGCAGTGACCCGGGCCGTTGCGTGCCAGAAGCCAAGAGATGTCACAGAGTTCATAGCAACCTACTGCCAAGAGCTGTACGAGTTTAGGAAAGGTGAGAGGCATTCACTCCCTCGGCTGGACTGAGCTGGACTGGACTGGACTGGGCTGGGCTTTCCATAATATTTTTAAATAAGAGGACATTTATTTAGAACTGTACATTGGAAAACACAAAGTTAAAGGAAATCATTTTCAACATTTAACTCAGTCGCTTAGATGTAAACACGCTCATTCAGTGGTTTGAAGTGAAATGAGAATTTTAGAGGAGCTTAGTGGGTAATTGTTCACAGTGCGGGAATAGGAACTGTTCCAGTGATCTGACGTGTTTAATCCCTCTAAAAGCTGCATCACAAAGTTATTACAGTACATTTATGCCATCATTCGACAATATGTTCGTTATATGCTTTTGGTCTAAACCATATGTTTTGAATTCGTGCAGTGTTGATAGGTAAATAGAGAGCTGTAACTAGGGGAGCTCAGACACAGAGTGCGGATCCATTTAGGCAGGATTTATTCAACAAAAACAACACAAAAAATGCCAAAACATGAAACACAAAAGGGTCCAAAAGGTATAACGCTCAGGAGTTCTCCAAAAAACAAAGCAGAAGTCTCAAAAATCACAAAAGCCCACAGATTATTCACTATGACACAAAAAAACACAAAGATCAAGAAATTGCCACAAAAAAAACACACACACACAAACCGCAAAAACCAAGGGCATGAGGGACAGAAGGACTCAAGGGTCATGAACAGGGGAAACACAAAGATTGTTGAAGGCTTGCAGGAACTGAGAATAACTAGACAGAAACCAGTACAAAACAGCCCAGTAGAAAATGTTCCACAAACACTTAACGCTTTTTAAAGGGAGGGATAATAAGCTAGGATATGGAGCAGGTGAGAGGGAGCAGGTACGGGAGGGGCTCAGGTGCAAAAGTCTTTAGAACTGAGTTCAACTTCTGGTGGCCAGCATGAGAAGAGCAATCAAAATAGTCCCCAAAGTACCCACAAGGTGTAGTGTAGGTTCTAGGGCTGCCCTCTAGAAGTCGATGAGTCGAATCGTCAGTTGGAGACCCTTTAAGTCGAGTAAGAACCTTCAAGTCGACTGACAAGAGTGACGAGGTTGACAAAAGCTTACAAAAGTTTACAAAATGCACAAGAACTTTAAGAATGTAAAAAGACATTTTAATTATTATTAAAAGGGGAATAATGAATATATATTTAAGTTCTAACTGGGCTATGGCGCATGCTTGCTAAAAAATTAAATCCACGTGACAACGTGCGCTGGCGGTTCACCGTTGAAGGAAGCTGAAGCTGTGAAGCTGAGAAACACGGGTGGAACGATGTCTCAGAAAAAGTCTGGAGGAGCTTCTGAAGAAGAGAATCCGAACAAATTAAAGCTAATTCTGCTCGTCATTTAGTCAGACATCCAACACTGCTTCAAACCAGTGAGTAGACTTTCGTTTTAGACATAATGGCTGTTTGCGGTGAAGGAAAAACGGACCGAAGACGTTTGTTTTATTATAATTCCATTATTTTAGAACCTAAATTACAGATATTTTTATTTATTCGTTTACAGCTAAGATTATTTTTATTTAAAGATAAGTACAGTCACTTAATATGCCTGCCGATAAACAAGAAATAATTATTTCAGCGCAGGTGATATAATAATTAAACTGTTTCAGGTCTACCGTTCTTCTTTTCATCTAAAAATAATTTAAATATTGACTAATTTGGTTTTATTTAGGAGTTCATTATTTATGAGAGATGAAAGACGAAGGGTCATCCTACTGAAGAAGCTGTTAAAAGTGAAATTAAAAAGACAGGCTAGAAGCGCTAATTTTTATCATAAATACGTGCTTGCTGCCTGACGCTATATTCTGTAATTAAATCAGGCTCCAGATCGTTCATCATATGCCACGTTTCTTTTAGTTCAAAAATATGTTCCTGTGACTCTGCTGACTTTCTAAATGAGGACATCAGATCTGAAACGTATGCAGATTGATTTACTGATTACTAGATAATGTATATGGAGAAAAAACACGAGTCGGATACAGCCCTAGTAAGTTCACTGTTGGTTTTGGATAAATAAATTTGAAAAATAAATACATTTGTTTCAGACATTGCAACCTTTGGTTCCCGTCACCACCACTATAAATAATTATCTGTCAGCAACCATTGTACATGTGAAGTGCTGTAATTTCTACATGTTTTGTTGTACACTGTAGATGTAGGTGAAATTACAGAGAATTGTAAAATAACAATAAACTGTTAAAACACTACCCTTCCAAAGTTTCAAGTCAGTGGGATCATTCTGTTCAAATATCAAATGAGTAGTAAGAAGCTAGGTGACAGAATGATGAGCAGAGCTGGCAGACGATTCTGAAATGACAGAGAAAGCTGTAGAAGGTAGTTTGAAATTGTAATTATTAAATGAACATCCAGATGCTTATAAGTGGATATTAAAATCCGAAGGGCGATAACCTGACTGCAAATGATCATTTAATGGAAGTATTATAAATAAACATTCCAAACTTTTGATTTTCCTCAGCATTTATAAATGAAGATTGAAACAATGCTTGAACAAGGTCAGATAGCCAGGAAAGAGTTTTCACTGTAACTGAACGTCTGTGCTGTGTTTTATTAATGCATGTCATCCTCTGTGATGGCTTCTGTTCAATTTTGCAGAACATCCAGGACTTAACATTCATGACCTCACACACCTGTTCAGAGAAGTGAAAGGTAAATCTGACAGTGTCTGTAGTGGGCCAATTCAGCCGTGTGCAAAATATTGTGCCCTACTAGTATAAGGACATGTTTTGATTTTGTAAGTGAGCACATCTTTTATAGAGAACAAACCTCTGCACATTGTAATGGACAGTTACAGTTTATCTGTTGAATGTAGCATAATAAAATGAAGACTGTATTTAATCACAGTCGTCGCTTCCTCTGCCTCAAAAAGCACTCAGCACTTCTTCTATTCTTTCTAATAGACTATCATCGTAGTCTGACAGTTACTAACTGTTCTGTACTGTCACTAATATTGCATATAATTATAAACTCTGATCCTTTTTGTGTTTGTTGCTATTCGGGCTCGACCTGAAGAGGATGGGTTCCCCTTCTGAGTCTTGGTTCCAAGTTTTTTTGGCTTGCTCATTGGGGGCTTGCACAAGCTGCTTTGTAAAAAGCACTATATGAATAAATTTGATTTGACTTGACTTGATGACCGACTATACAGCCCTGGAAAAATTGAAGAGACCACCTCAAAATGATCAGTTTCTCTAGTTGTACAGTTTCTGGGTTTGTGTTTGACCAAAATGAGCAGTTCTGTTTTGTTCTATCCACTACTGGAAACACGTCTCCCAAATTCCAGATCAGATATTGTATTTAGATCTGTTTATTTAGAAAATCACTAATGACGCCTCCAGAAGTCTGTTTTTTGAACCATGCTCGCTGTGCATTTCACCCCAGCCACCGCTCGCCAGTCTTTCTGTAGGTCACTTGAGGTCATCTTACGGTGGGTAAGTGACATTGGAATGAGGTGGCGCTCATCACGGTCAGTAGAGAGTGGTTTTGGCCCTCTGCCAGTCTGTAGCTGTGTTGTCCTGTGTGTTTGCTGCTTGACCTTGTTCTTATGAACCAGACGCTCACTGTATCTGCCAGTAAAGCTAGAACCGAACCTTCTGTTCCTCACTAAGAACCTGCTGTACATGTGGAGATGCTGATTTAAGAAGAAACTGATCTCTTATTAATTTCCAGAGCTGTATGTTGCCCGTTTTCTTTTTCCAGTACATTAAACTCTGCACATGAATGGAAATTATGCACCACCATTTGCAGAAAATGGCATGTGCTGTAGAGGATGTGTTAACTTATTTTCACTTAGAAAGTCAACAGAACATTTAAACGTTTGCATGTCTTCAGTGATGTAGCAGTTTGTAGTTAGAGCATGACTGTTGTAAAATTCCTGCATAAATGTACACATAACTTTCAGAAGGAGAGCCAGCATCCAGAACATCTCCAGGCTCATCTGGATCAACACAGGACCATCAACCACTTTATGATGAGTGGAAAGAACTTTCAGCAGAGAGGATGCTAAGTATCACATCATTCACCAGAGATGAGATCACCCAGAACTATGAAACCTCAAGTCCAATGCAAGATATGGATCACGGTGAAAAGCAAGTGAAGCCAAGCCCTGTGGTGTCAGAAGATATTATACCAAAGGAAGTGAACCACACTACCACCTCCATACAGTCAGCTGTGTTCCAGAGGTCTCCTACACCTTATGACGCAGAACTGGTCAAAAACTCAGTCACCATATGTGCAACCCCGCCTCCGTCTGACCAGGTCATCGTAATTCACTCAATAGTTCTCCCAGATACCATCATTTTCCACACTAAAGGACTCTCAACTGGGTCTAGTTCAGCCTTTATGCCTCCCGTTTCAGGTCAGGAGTGTGGTGGGGAATCCTTTGATGGAGGTGCTTTTGCTGATGTAGTGATATATAACAAAGTGCCTTCCCTTGAGGATCTACCTTATCGTCTGTCCATCTCTGAAGATCTGTCTTCCACAGCTGTTGACTTAGATTTCCCTCAGATTACACATTTAGCAGATACAGACCAAACCAAAGCTCCTCAAAAAGAGGTCAATCAGATGCACCTGTCAGCAAATACAATGCCGTACGTGCTCAGCAGGAAGATTCAAAAGGAAAGTTCCGACGTTGCTAAAGACATAGGTGAGGCGGTGGTGAAGGCAAAATCAGCAACAGCCTCTCCAGAAATATCCTTTACTACAGGTATCATGTTATATTTAATACTTACTGTATGTAGTCACACAGTATACATGTAATCCAAGACTGACCTTTCCCTTAGAAGTTGCCATATTTAGCCAGTTTAACATTAAAATAATATGAAAATAATATTTTTAAATTGTTACTATGTAAGCAGAGTCATTCAGAGTGGCTTGCTTTATAATTGTTGATTGGAGCTAGTTTAATGCCTCTAAATGCTACATTAACAGAAATCTACTGGGCAAAGTGGCTGCAGAGACACTGCCTGATGTTTGAGCCATAGGTTTCCAGTGGTGTCAAGTGGATTTTGACCTTAAATGTATTTTATGAACTTTATTTTACTATTTTCACCATTTTACCAGCATCAGCATTGCATATAAATTCAGACACCTGGTTCCATTCACCACCACTGTAAAGAAATCTGAGTTTCTCTACAATAAACCTTTTCACATCAAACCACTCTGAAGGACTGTTTACGTTTCAATGACTGAATTATACAGATCAGCAGAATCCCATATTAATTATTTCCCACTTGCAGCTCACTGAATAAAGTGGAGAATATAAACTTTCCATCAATACAGTTTTAATGTGCATCAGTTGAAAAGGAAACATTTTGTCGTGTTTTGGATTTGATTTTAATTCTTTTTTGCATTTTTAATATTGTAATGAATGGAAAAAGTTGCAAAGAAATACAAATTGTGAATCAGTTGTAATTGTAATTATGTAATTACAAATAAAGAATGCAAATACAGCATAACAGCAAAAATAACTATTCTATTGATTAAAGGAGCAATGTGTTAGAAGAGGTAATCAATATGTAAGATTTTAACTAAAATTATCAACAGAATGTGAAGATATGTCAAGGACATCTGTGTATCATGTTGCACAGATATCTTCCATGCCCACTTTCTGCAAGGAAAAAACCCAAAGACAAAAAATAGCAGCAAAACGAGAGCTGGTTTGGTGTCAAGTTTAATGGCTCATACTCGCCAAGTTAAGGGATAAGGGGTTGAATTGAAGAGGAAGGAGAAGGCACTGGGTGGATTATGAATTTGACAGATTGTGTCGTCTTACATATTGCACCTATAAATTGAGAGAATACATTTGCAACATTGAAAAATGTATTTTTAGGTCTATATTCTGTTTGTATACTGTAAACACAGAATAACGTACTGCTTTTCTTCCAGTTCATACATATGTATCAGAAACTGCAGTAGTCAAGCTGCTGAGACCTTGTGTGCTAGGATTGTCGTATGACTCTGGTTTGGACAGTAACACGAAGATAACTGAACTGATGACNCATGTCAGTGACAATTATTACATAATCGCTTGATTGCAATTATTTGAGCTACCCAGTTATTTTCCACTTTCAGAGTCATATATCTCAACAAGTGTGTTGTGAATTGGTGAATTAGTTGCATTGTCATCCATTTCATGATCTGGACAGGCCTGCTCGCCATGACTATATAGTACTACAGTCAGAATACTAGACTAATTAACATATTTCAACTCTGCAGCTTTGGAATGCACATATGAGCCAGTTCCATCAATGGATGAACAATTTATTGATGCTGAAAATAATCAACGAGGCGAACTTGAACCTCTTCAACAAGACGTAGATCAAGTTCCTGAGCCCATTCTGGTGGAACATGATTCAGGTAGTTCAAGTTCATCTTACATGTGCCATGTAGTCAGAGGATATAAAATGAAACATATTTGTGGAAAATTGATTTGCATGATCGTGTCCGTTGATTCTCTGTGTACACATAAACAGCCACTACAGCCTTGAAGCATGCTTCAGTAGAGTCTATAGATATTTACATTTCAGTATCATTAGCAGAGACCTTACTGCTTTTTCCTACCGTTCCTCCTCTCCTCTTCCATGACCCAGAAACAGCTTTGGTGACACCATCTTACCAGCTGTCTCAGTACACAAGAAACTGCTCCTAATAGCTGCTAAAGTGCTTCCTGGCTTGTAAGAGGTCAGCAAGATGTACAGCTCTTTAGACCTGGCATTTCCATGTGTCTTGAATGCAGCTCCATTGACCACCAATGATTGGATTTTGTGGCTGGAGGGAGGGTACCATCGTATTTACTATGGCAGTCTCTCGCTACTTTTTTTTGTTAAACAAAAATGTCCCATGAGTTTGTGTAAATGTTGCTGAGGACACATGTACAGCTGCTTTCGTCTTTGCTGTGAAGCAGCAGTTAGTTTTTTGCTATTGAGGACGCATTAGGATGCTTTAGCATTGACACTACAAATCTTATTTGGTCATATTTGTCTCTGCCCATCTGCGAAGGGGGTTTGAGTAATCACTCACAGTGTGTTTCCATGATGCACAGTACTTTGTGCATCTGTGCTTGGCTCTGTCCACTTGTAGTCCAGTCACCCAAGACGTATGTTAATGCTCCTTATGAATTGGGCATTAGAAAGTACTGTTTGCATACACAGGCATCTGTGAGGAAGAAATATTAGCTTGCAGTCCTGAGACAATGAGACGCACAGTGGATGATGGATCAGTGGATGATGGATCAGCTCGTGAACATGGACGGTTATCCACTGAGAAGCTTTCTCTGTCATGTTCTGGTATGACAGTCTTCCAAATATGGCTTTGTTGTTGGTGTAGTTAGGACATTAACTTTAGAACTGCTAAAGATTTTCCTGGTAAAGATGAGTGCATCATGATGTGCAGATTTGCTTAGGTTGCATTTGGCACTAAATACCTGATGTGGTCTACTCCCTAAAGCTGATCAACGTCCTGAAATATCATCAAGAGTTACCTTAGAGGTGCTAGAGACTATTGACAGTAAGACGCCGGAGGCTGTCGACAGTGAGGTGCCGTCCTTAATATCAGTGCCTGAAGTGTTGTCTGGAGTTAAGATGGAGATGGGCCACCAGGTGGTCCTTCAGCAAAGCACTTGGCAAGCACCGTTAGAGAGTCCAGAGAAAGAGCAGGCTTTCAGAGTGTCTCCAGAGCTGTTAACAGCTAATGAGGATGCCACAGCAACCACAGGACCTGCATTCGATCCAGCTCCGTCAAGTGATGAAGAGCTGATTGAAGCTGACATTCGCCAACTTGGACAGCGTGAAAATCCTGAACTAAGTCTGCAGAAGCATGATACAGGTAAAGCTCCCCTGATGCAGATCAGTCAGTCATGGGTCATTTTGAAATTTCATATAAGGATTTCTTATATGCAGAAGCTTAGTAGTTTGTGTTGAGAGTGAATGGAGAATGTGATGAGAGGTAATTACAACCCAAAATGTATGTTATTACAGTGTGAAAATGCAAATAATAAAATGCAGTGTTTACTTTGGCTTTTATTTCATTGCAGACAGTATGAGGCCAAGATATTTCGGTTATGTCCATTTCTGCCTTTCAGGCCTGCATCACATTCCACCAAAAGCTGGGAAGGGTGCAATCGGGGCTAGTAATGAGGGATAAAATTAAATATTGATGTGATTTCAAACCCTGATTCGGTACAGATGCAGTATCTATGAAAGGCAGAGTCTTTGAAGAGCAAAGATGGCAAAGGATCTCCAGTTTGTCAACAAATGTGTGAGAGTATAATTAAAATGATTTCCTCAAAGAAAAATTGAAAGGGATTTGCATGTTTCTCCCTCTACAGTGCATAGTATAATTAAATGTTTCAAGGAGTCAGGAGGAATTTCGGTGCATAAATGGCACAAGCCTAAGCTGAACACCTGTAATCTCTGATCCTTCAGACGGCACTGCATCAAGAATCGTCATTCAGCAATGGCTGATTTAACCGCATGGGCAAGGAATTACTTTGGCAAACCTTTGTCAAGCACTACAATGCAGAGTTACATTTACAAACTGCCCTTAAAATGTCACTGTGCAAAACAGAAGCCTTATGTTAACCATGTCCAGAAGCAGCGTCGACTTCTCTGGGCTCGGGGCATCTGGGATGGAGCATCACACAGTGGAAACATGTATTGTGGATGGAGTTACGTTCACAAATGGTCCTTAGAGCTTTACTGTGCAAAACAGAAGCAACAAAGTTGGAACCATGTACTGGGGTCAGATGAATCAGTATTCCAGTTTGTTTTTGGAAGAAATGGATGCCGTGTGCTGAAATGAAAATAAAAGTCAAAGTAAATGTAAGAAACACGTTTTTTTTGTTTGTTTGGTTTTTTTTGCATTTGCCATATTGACCAAGTTTTTTCTGATTTTGTGTTGTAGGATTTTTCTTAAGCAAACTGTTGTACATTTTCATATTTGAGAACCACATGTTTAGTTGAAGTGCCTGTTTTGGTTAGAGTTTCTAATCTTGTTTAGTCCAATGAGGAACTCAAAAAGCCATCTACAGGCTACTGCACACTGAATAAGAAGGTCTGTGTTACACAGCAGACAGTACAAAGTGCAGCTCTAGCACATAGGAAGAGTCAGATAAAAGAAAGATGCAGATAAACACCACAATTTACACTGTACTCCTTTAGATTTAGTGGAAAAACTTTCAGCGTGCTTTAATGAATTTATCAGGCTTTGTATGCACTTCACAAGCCATGTCATCCACTATGGCTTTGTGCTGTAGGCAGGAGATGCACGGTAATATTGTGTAGTCTTCATAGTCGTATCAATATCGGCTGTTGTTTCAAACAGATATTTGGTGATGTATTTGTTCTACTGTGAAAGGGCTGAATGTGTTGCTGGTTCAAGATATCTGCATGTTATTCATTTTACTGCATCTGTGACCTTGTGGAAATAAATGCTTTATTACATGTATCATTATTAGTATTGACAGATTTGCACATTAGAAGTGTCTGATTTTAGCATCTGCCCACAATTGCCCTATCAGTGCATCGCTGATCTGGATTTAACATACTACAGTAATAGAGGCTTTTACATCTCCTTGCAGACATTTCCATTTGCTTTTTACATACGTTCCTTGAATGTATTGTTTCTACACACAGGTGCCGCTCTGCTCTCAGTCTCTGAGACTTCTGAGGCAGAAGTGTCACCATCATCTGCAGGGAAGGAAACTGCTTCCAGTTCAGAGGCAGTAAGGCACACAGTGGTTGCGTCTGAGGAAGAATCAACTCATGAGCTTCCAGAGGCTGAAGTAAAGGGAGAGAAGACGTTTCCATCACGTTCTGGTACAGTTGTTCAAACGTGGCAGTGGTGTTGGTGAAGTTAGACTATCAAACCCGAATGCTTGTTTTAAAGATTGTGTTGCAAGCCTTCAAAGTATGAGTGAAAATTTCAGTGTTCTTCAATGACATCAAAGAAGACATCAACTGTTTTGCCATAGAAATCAATCAACAGAGGTGGTATTTTTTTTATTGATTTTCAGGCGGTACTTCTGTTATAATGGTGTACAACTTTCCTGAAGTGGTATTTAACAGCGGATAAATAACCAACGCTGTCTTTTAATTAAAGCAGATGGTCGTCCTGAAAAATCCTCACTGCTTGTCATGGAGGCACTACAGACTCATGACGGTGAATTGCCATGCTTGAGCGGAGAGCTTGGGAAGATTTTGACTGAAGCTGAGATGGAGGTGGAACACGGGGTGGACCATCAGGAGGACAGCTGGGAAGCACCATTAGAGAGTCCAAAGAAAGAGGATTCTTTAATAGCGGCTCTTGAGGCTTTTCCAACCGATGACGATGGCATGGTGACAACGGGATCTGTATATCAGACGCTTCAACAACTGAACAAGAATGAAATTCATCAAGAAAATGAACTTGAGTATCTGCAGCGTCATGTTCCTGAACCAAGACTGGAGGAACGTGATTCAGGTAGGGTTCCCACTTTATGGATCTCTTTACGGTTGTTAACAATACTGCTTACTGTTGCCTTTCATTTTTTGGGGTCAATTGGCTGCATTGTGAGCGTCTTGTCTGTGGACAAAACGTAATCTTAACAACCTGAAATCACCTTATTAGAATTGTCACAGCATGTTCTATGAAATCTACCAGTTTATTAATGAAGTTGCTGGTAATGCCCCATTTCAAAAACTGACTAAACTGCTACAGATGGCGTTGGCATGCTTGATGGCATTTTTGGCTCCTTTTGTTTTGATATGTTTTGCATGTTGAACAGGATATCATGTTGTCAAGAGGTATCAAGCCTGTAATAGAGCAGTTTTTGAGCGTTGTGATCTCTTTTGATACTCGACCTGAACAGTAATCATAATTTGCTTGTCTAGTGTCTTTTACACAAACTGGTAAATGGTTTCACTGTTGATCTGCTGCTGCTCCAACTGTTTGCATGTTGTGCTAAAGGGTCAGGGGTCAGCAATGGAAGCCAACACCATCTTCAGGCACTATTTATTTGTTTTCATCATTATTCGAATGATTTGTTAACAGTTAGGTACCGTACTTCTGTACATTAGGGGCGTCCAATGTGTCTTCTTTGTACGCTAACAAGACATCAGAACCAGATTTCTCGCATGAAGATATAAAAGAAGCCAACACATGCCTCAACACATTTGAGCCTAGATTTAAGATTACTAAAACCTGAAAGGTCCCAGCATACAGAGCCAGTAGATCCACAGCCGTTTGCCAGCATGGACCTGTGTAGGTACCCAGACAGTACCATCTTTGAGCCTTGCTCAAAACAACTAGAATCAACTCCAGGCCGGATCATCAAGGACACCCTTGCTGAGAATAGTAGATTAATGAAAAAGCTTTCATTCTCCTGTCAACTGACACACCAGTCATATAAGTGCTTCATGTCTGGCACTAATAGATCATTCAGTATTCGGCATTTAGTTCAGTACTTCACCTTAAATACAAAAACAAAATACAAATAAAATATAAATTCACTTTTTTAAAATATGTTTGATATAGTATACAAAGTAATGTCGGGAAACAGCTCATTCACGTACCTGCCTATTCAGCTTAAAGCAGTTTAGCACCGCCCAAAGAGCTTTTTGGCTCAGATTATGTTTTAGATGAGGCAGAAAACCGGACAGCCAATCAGAACAGATGCTGACTTAATACAGTTCTATGCAAAAGGTTGGCTGTCCCGGTTAAACTACACGTTTGAAAATAAGTTTATGCCTTTTTCCCCCAGTATGTTAATCCGACTAAAATGTTGTTCTTTGGATGTATTAACTTTTTCCATGTAGTAAATCAGCAAAACGGGGGTGCCCAAACTTTCAAATCCGGCGGTATATTAGGGCTGACCAGTATATCGAGTTTTTAAGCTGCATATTTTATTGATTAGATGTAGACCTTAAAATACTGAGAAAAGCTCCCCGGACGAAAAAACGAGTCCCCTCTGTTATGTTCTGGGGGTGTATTGATTATGTGGACATGGGTTTTTTGGTTGATGCGACAACTGCGCAATTCTTTGATGCAAGAGTGGCCGAACATTGATGTCACCTACATCCAGAAACTTGTCCGTGCGAATCATAGCTGTTATTAAAAAAAAGCTTATTTAATTCTAAGGTCTAAAGAAAGGTTGGAAAATGGTGATATAAAAATGAATTAAGCCACATAAAGCCACACAAATGTTATACGAAAAACATGGAAGACATAAAGGGAAAAATGGATATGGGCCTTTTTAAATGTAGCTAATTTACCATTTATTGATGTTATGATCTTTTTCATCATGTGATTCAGTAAATATGTTAGAGTGAGCTCTTACTCTTTCCATTGTTGTATACTTTCATACATTTTTTATTTTTATTTGACATCCTGCTAACTGGAGATTTCACAGCTGCTGCACAGGCCGGAATACACGTAATAATTANAGTCACAGAGAACACAAGAAGGTATTTGACCAGGTTTGCACATTTTGTGTAAAGGAAATTTAATCTTCAAGCTTTTGGGGAGAGAGAGCACATTTAAATGTAACTATGTCATTAAATAAATAATAAATAAGAAAATTAGTGCCATGTGCAATATGCATTTTGCGAACGTGCAGGAATCCAGTATTATTAGGTGTGTCACTCAGAAAATGTCAGGTGGCACAAAAAGACATAAAACATTTCTTCTATTTTAAAGTTATTTATGTACTATGTATTTATAAAGAAATATTACATTTATAAAATTAAATTATTATAATAATAACGCTTACATTGATTTCCTGAAGTCACACCACCTGACATGGTCAACTGAACCAGCCTAACCAATCATGACTTAAAAGTACCGATTCTTTTCAATGTTTAATCTGTCGACCTTGGCTTCACACCAGAAAGGTCACTGAGGGTGCAATACCACTTTTTTCTTAAAGGCACGTCAAAACAACACTGTGTTTTGGATTAAGCTCTGGGACTGTCATGTCCTGTCTTGTCTTGCCCCTGTTTGTCTCTGTTTCCTC
>CM067482.1:5028501-5052762 GCA_034552555.1 Semaprochilodus insignis | reverse complement strand
TATGATCAATATTTATTGAGATACACATACAGAAGTAGTGTCTCTCAGTGTGGTGTCAGGACGCCATGTTTGCTAACGCAACATGCCAGACTTCTCGGTACGGAGTTGTTGAGGTTCCTAATGGTGTCCTGTGAAAATCCATCCCAGGCAGCTTGAATAGTTTCTCACACAGTTCCTGCAGACTGTGTGGTAGGTGTGGAATGTTGATAGTGCCTCCATTAGCACACATTTTCAAACATCTGGTGATGCAGCTGGCCATGGCATAGTATATGTGTGTTCAAGGCAAGCTCTTGAGACGGCAGCAGTATGCAGACGAGCGTTGTCCTGTTGGAGTAGTGCCACTGATTGTAGGTCCACTGATTGCAGGACCTCATTAACGTAACGCTGGGCTGTTAAAGTACCTGTAATGAAGACCAAAGGTGATCTAGCATCATACAAAATTGCACCCCACGCCATGACACCAGGCTTGTGGACGTGTGACGCGTGACAACAAACCACTCATCTTGGCATTGACCACGGTGCCTCCACACACAGATTCGTTGGTCGTGCTTCTGGAGCCGTACGAAGCGACCCCTCTCCAACTCTCCCAACTGCTCCAGTTGCTTTTAAACTCTTCTCCAAGGCATTCTTCGCTTGCACAACAGCACGAGTTACAATGGAAAGCACGTGCAACAGGGCGAACTTACATAGTCCAACCATTCGCATGCCTCACAATGTCAAACCTACCAAGTTTCGTTCCTGTCGGTTGCAAGTATTTTTTTGGTGATGAGTGTATTTGTAGGAGTGTAAGAGCAACCCATCTGACTGTGTGGGAAAGTAACAGTGGATTATAATAACAGTGCATTGAGGGTAAGCAAAAGCTTCATTCAAACATAAAATGACTGAAGACTATCACAGACTATCACAAAATTGTTCTATTCATACAAGCTGACTAGAACCCTTTTCAAAAAGGTTCTGCATAGAACCTTCTACAGCACCTTCTCCATCTGAAGAACTTCTTCACAATGCAAAGAACCATAAATGTGCCTAAAAGTATCAAGTTTTTATAAATCATTATTTGAACTAGACAGTCGAATTTTGAACATCATCATTGTGTCTTTACTATACATTTGTCCAGAACGGTCCAAGCTGCTTCTTCTGGTGGGGGGGGGGGGGGGGGAGGGACGCTGTTTTGCACTTTGCCCAGTTCCAAAGCTGATACATTTTGTCTTACATACATCCAACTCGTCTCTAAAACATCTTCTTAAATTGTGTCACCAGTTTAATTGTGTCATCATGCGCAAGCGGGCGGGAACAAATAGTACAAACCAGTACTACAAACTGTTCCACTTTTTTTTTTTTTTTGGGTGGCAGAGTTGCATTTCCAGAAGTGAGTAAATGACGCGTTATCTCTGAGGTTAAACTGTAATTAGACAGTGTTTGGTTTTTAAATACTTCTGTACCGAGTTAATGACTGATTTAATCAAATCAAGCCTTGAGGCTTTTTGTCTTTAGATTACTTTTGTAATTAAGTTTATCTGAATCTATGGAGAAGAAATTGGAGCCAGGAGATTAGGCATATTAGTATGTTTTATAGAATGAACCAGGGACGTACGTGGTAGTAGAAATAATAGCCTAGGAGAGAAGACACTATCAGTCAACCACAGAGCAGGAGGGGGGGATTTGTCATCATTGGACGCAGTTCTCGTCTCTTCACCATAGAGGGCGCCAGAGCATCAGTAACTACGGTAAGACCTCAAGACTTCAGCATCTAATCTATTTACAGTACATCACTGAGATTATGTGCCTCCAAGACAATATTGCCCAGAACCACACTGAGTTATTAAAAGAGAATCTTTAACCATCTCTGCGTAATAAGGACGTAAACAAAGTTCTTGAGAGTGGTTTAATGTGGATGTGAATGTGCACCAGCATAAGTTGGGTGCTGGTACGCTGGTCAACTGGCATAACCATGCTTGGTGACTAACTAAACCAGCACCGAACCAACATAGACCAGCTTGGAATACCAGAATGGAACCATGTTTGGATTCTTGTTGGAATGCCCGTCCCAGCAGCTAATGAAACCCGAACCAGGCAGTGCTTGTGGTAAATGTCCTGAATGGTGGGTAACTGGGTGCCTCAACGCATCACAGGCACCCAGTTACCCACCATTCAGCGCTGCCTGGACAGGGCAAGGAATATCATCAAGGACGTTTCTCACCCGAATCATGGTCTTTTCACCCTCCTTCCATCTGGCAGGCGCTACAGGAGCCTCCGCTCCCGCACCAGCAGACTCAGGAACAGTTTTTTTCATGAGGCTGTGTGTCTGATGAACGCTGCACGGACACTTTAACTTACATTGCACTCCCACTACTGCTTACTTGCACCTTCTGTACTGTTAATGCACTTTATTCTTTGCCAAGCCTACTGTAGACTCATGTTTACATACTGTTTCCATATTATGTCTACCTCAGATGTTATTTTTATTGTGTACAGACTGTCTACTTGCACTGCTCTTACAGTTCTAACATTCATTTGTTGCTGCTCTCACACTGTCACACACATACATATATTTGCATATAGATATACTTATATTATGTGTATATATTTATTACTACTGCACTTTATGTAAATAATACTGTATTTGCACTTCTGGTTAGATGCTAACTGCATTTCATTGGCTCTGTACCCGTACTTTGCACAATGACAGTAAAGTTGAATCTAATCTAATCTAATCTAATGTTGCTGATGCTTGAGCTGGTTGACTATGAGCACAGTATTACATAGAGCCACACAGTGTTATTAAAGGAGAATTCCACAGATCTTTAACCATCTCTGCGTAGTAAGGATGTAAACAAAGTTCTTGAGTGGTTTCATGTGAAATGCTCTGTTCTAGAGAAACTATAGAGTTGCCTCTATAAGCTCTCTCAGAGACAGTCATTACACCTGAGTGTAATGAATATATTGAACGATGGCTGAGACATTGTTAATTTTAAGAGATGATTTTGGCCTATTCACAGGGACGTATTCCCAGGGAACTGTAACTAGACAGACAAAGTAGCGCCATTGTTCTAAAGAACTGCATGTAAAAGCTCGGAAGACATCCGTGGGTTTACTGGTCAGTTTGGAAAGCAAATCAAATGGCTATATTGCATTGTATACATTGTGACGCCTGGTTCCTATCACATATGTATCACTGCTTTCCGAACAAAACCTCGTATCCCCAGTTTTGTCGCTATTCAGTTTTTGACATAATATGAAAACGTATGTTGCTCTTTACGTTGATGTCTCTACATGTCACTTTGAATTTGTAGTTACTTAATTTTTAACATACATGTCAGGGCACCATTTCCATCGGACCGTTATAGAGAATAATCTTTAAGCCAGCGGTGACCATCCATAGAGAAGACTCTCTGAAGGCCCCACAGAACAAGCAAGTGAAGAGAGATGAGTGCCAAAACTCTGCATCAAGCGTCTAGTTCAAGTGATTGCTGTTCTCAAGAGGGTGTGATAATTACATAGATAATGACCTGAGAAGCGTTCGTCTCTAACAACAATGCTGAAAGATTCTGTCATCAGGATAGTGAGTCAAGAGGGTGTGAGAGAAGCGGGGGAGTTGTGACCGCATGGAATACCCCTCAGACATGTTTCGTAGCAGTACAGTGGGCAACAGAGATTAGGAGCTTACTGGCTGGGGTTTTCTAAGTTTAGAGGCAAGATCTTGTCTTCAACAAATCCCGAATCTCAGATTTACAAAAGTACATCACAGCTGTAAACTGCAGTAGCAGGCATCTTAAAGCCTATATTTTCTCTGCATGTTTTTTGATCAACTCTATAAACGTGTCTGTTTGAGATTATTAAACATCTCAGCACCGTTTGGGGCAAACGTTTGTGGCGATCCGATTTTTCACAGAGCTATGACTAGAAGTCAGATATCTTAAGTCTGTCTGGCTCATACCCTCATGCTCCACTGGTGTCGGAAGTGGGATAGCGCCCACCAACAAACTGAACAGAAATGGCACTGACTCAGAGGTGACGTGCCGGAGAGGACCGAGTCCATCCAAGGAATGCAAGGAAGCAATAGCAAGGTGAAGACGGACAGGCAAGACTGCAGAGAAGGCAGCAGAACAAGGCTAGCCCAGCTGGAGGGTGGCGAAAGAAACGCCCAGAGAAGACACCTGGATGGCAGCAGATGTGAGGTCCCTGCCTACCTGCAAGATACAGCTCAGGCTTCGAAAGGTCACTTGGACAACTGACCATTGAAAGGGGAGGTTATGTATTCTATGCATTCTATTCCTGACTCATTGGCTCAAGGATTTGCCGGAGGCATGGCCATGTGTAGAGGCCAGGCATGGAGCCTCATCGGAGCGCTGGAACTGCATCTTTTGACTCTGAGCCAACTCATGCTACAACATGTTATAATGATAACAGTCAAACAGTAAATCTAAAACGTTAATGTGAAGCAGTGCATCGTTGGAATACGTACTGGCTCTGATTTTCTACACGTCACATCTTCTGATGTTTTATATAAAACGGTAAATCTGAATAAATTCTATTGGAGACTGTTTTGCATCACAATGCTCTCCACTAAGAAGGTTTAAAACAATACATTTGATTCAGGCTAATTCAGGCTAAAAGTATGTCAGGCATCAGTCAACATAT
Organism: Semaprochilodus insignis; assembly: GCA_034552555.1. Lineage (NCBI taxonomy): Eukaryota > Metazoa > Chordata > Actinopteri > Characiformes > Prochilodontidae > Semaprochilodus > Semaprochilodus insignis. The sequence goes on along the minus strand of CM067482.1, from coordinate 5,048,121 downwards.
TCATAACCATATTTGTCCAAAGGCTTTCTGTGATATAGCTTTAAGTGGCATTAAACGCTTCAGGCCTGGTTAATATCACCACCACTTAACCATTTAATTATGCAAACCCCTTTAAAAATGCTAAAATTCCACTTTATTTCTCACCAACCGCAGACCAGAACATGAAGCTCTGCTATCTATTGTTACAGCTTTGTCCATCAACCATGCAAACAGTTCAGGGAAGAGTAAAGGGAAGCCTTTATTTAGCAACAATACAAACAACTGTTCTATAATATTCACAAAGATTTTACAGTACAGTTAAAAACGTGCACTTTACAGAGCTCATATGCTACAGTCTCTACAGTCTGGTGGCAGCCTGTACGATGCACTAACACTGTACAGGTTCCTGTAGCTACTCCTAATGCCCCTCTGAAAGAACCCCGTCTGGAGTAAGGTACTGAGGCGAATTCATGTACGAACCCACTCGACCCTCTGTACGTTTACTCTCATAAAGTCATGCGTTGTCCCGAGAGGAGAAATTGCAGCTTATTTCAAAGTGAAAATTGAATTTCTTAGGATTCCCAGCGGCCAGAGCCAGTCAAAAGATTACACACTGAGGAAAAGGGTGTCCGAACAGTGTGCTGCGCACACCGCTGACTGTTTTGCATAGCTAAAGTAGTGTTGTGCTTTTAATTTAAAGTTTGTGGGTGTGGTGAGGTGGGGTGGGGTGGGGGGGGCGGGTGTTGTATTGACGCTACAGAATGGAAAACTGACCAAAAACTGAGCTTTGTTCCATGTTTTGAACAGTCCTGTAGATGTCCAGCTTATTTTCACATTGCATCGACAAGTCCGGAACAGTGGTCTCCAACCACTATTGGAGAAACTGTTGGCTCCAACTGCAATTTGCCACACCTGCTTCAGCCGATCAACCTCTTCCCAAGTTTCTGATTGGCTGGATCAGATATATTACAGTTAAGTAAGGGGCGGGACTACACTCAGCAGGAATGTAGCTCTCCAAGAGGAGGGATGGAGACCACAGGCCTAGAATGTCCAAAACGTTTGTGAATGGTTGGTGTTTAGACTACACATTCTTCCATGTACACCAGGGATCATCAAATAGATTTGACCTCGGGTCAAATTCTGACAGAGCAAATATTCTTTGGGCCAGCCCACCCAATGTAAGTTAGTTTAATGCCCCTTATAAGCTTCCCAGAGTCCAAGATAGAACTACCATCAACAAAGCAGCAACAAAGCAAATAATATACACCCCGCTATTAGCTGGCAACTGTCATAACATTGAACCTTTATTAGCCCTCTGTCAGTTGTACATAGTCTATAGGGGAGCTATTCTGGTTTTGCTCTTTCCTTTGGTGTGTTATGTAGTTTTATGTGCATGTAAACGGTCTGCTAAGCCAGTACCGCCAAAGTACACGCCAGAGGTAGACACTCTGTCCCACAGAAAACACTTTTCTCAGCTTCCTGAAACGGCTTGTTGGTATTCCAGCCCTTTTCTCATTCATGTGATTGTGTTTTGGGAAAACCGAAGCATAAATCTGTTCTGGTAGACCCCAAAAATACACTTATGAACATTGAAAATGAGCATAATAGGCCTCCTTTAACTGATAAGAGATCTTATAGGACGTAGTGCCAATGACGTGACTTTCCACTCCCACCATGTCAAGTTTCCTCGATTGAGTGCACGTAATAGAAAACACTTTTGCATGTCGTTATTGTGCGGTGCCTATCCAACCCTCATCTTGCTATTACAAAAGGACACGGTGGCTATCAAGCACAGCTGTGTGGAGGACATCACGCCTGCTGTCTTGTGAAAACAGCCCCCCCCGTATCAGACAGGGCTAGAACGTCTCCTGTTTATCCTTATGTAATTCAGTAGGTGTTAAATGTGTTAAATGCTTTATCTCTTTTTACAGGATCGGCATAAAGACCTGAAAGAACGGGTCAGGCCCAGAGGAAACTTGCTGACGGCCCGAATCCGGTCCATGGGATGCTATTTGATGACCCCTGGTCTACACCTTTGAGAGGTTCTCAATACTCACCGTCAAAGAGCTACAATATACTATTCAATAAATAACTACCAGGTCAACATTTTGTACCTAACAAATTGCAGTCTATGGTTTACCTACTTCTTTGGGCCACTTTTGTTCAAACTTAGTACTGGGCTAGAGACTGAATAAGGCAGAGATTTACTCCGTTTTAGTCCAGTGTTAAGTTTGGTCTAGATCTAGAGTTAGCCTTTATTAACATTGCTATTATAAATCTAATTCATCTCAAGAAAACAACACGTCTAGTCTGCTGCTAGAACTATGAGGTGTTCTTTTTTTTTCCCCGCCACTTAAAGAAGACTACTGTTTAGTTCATTTAGTAATTGGAAGAAATGTAATTCTCATCTATCCTCTTATTATTTACAACATTGCTACAGCTATTGAAATAGAACTCTATGATATGTATAGAAATTATTTCTCTACAGTTGAAATGCAAGTCTCTGGATACACAAATGTCACCTCACACTGCATATTCACGAGCAACTGCCATCTGCCACCCGTCTCCCAGCTGAACATACTGAATAAGGTGGTGAATACAGAAGCAGTCAGATTAACTGTGGTTACGGCATCCCTCACCATCACAGCATGCTTCAGCCCTACCATAATTTCACGTTCTGCACTGAAGATAATGGTCATGTGAACAAGTGTGCCTTCTCTTAGCCAGGCCCACTCCAAACGGACTGCCCCTCGTTGAAAATGCAAGATAATTAAACCCGATGCTGTACGAACTCTGGGTTAAGAACTGTTATGCACAGGAGTGGAGTATGTATGGTGTTGTAGTGCTGAAGGTTTAGGTTAGTAAATGTCAGGTAGTTGAGAGTAGTTCCTGTTCCAGTAGCCTCCAGAGTAGAGCCAGTCTTGTCCTCCATTGTGTGGGTTGGGTCCTTGGTGGAACCACCTTAAAAGATAGATGACACATAAAACCAACGTTAAACAGTCGTTCAGCTAATCTGTCTCTTCTAGACATACAGAGATACACTGAGTTCTTTAAAATGAACTGTACGCCAATCAGCCATAACATTACCACCTACTTGTCTCTACACTCGCTGTCCCTTTTATCAGCTCCACTCACCATATAGGAGCACCTTGCAGCTCCATCTGTTTCTCTGTATACTCTATTACCCTGTTCTTCAATGGTCAGGACCCCCACAGGACCACCACAGAGCAGGTATTATGTGGGTGCTGGATCATTCTCAGCACTGCAGTGACACTGACGTGGTGGTGGTGTGTTAGTGTGTGTGGTGCTGGTGTGAGTAGATCAGACACAGCAGTGCTGCTGGAGGGTTTAAACACTGTGTCCACTCACTGTCCACTCTATTAGACACTCCTACCTTGCTGGTCCACCTTGTAGATGTACAGTCAGAGATGATAGCTCATCTGCTGCAGCACAGTGTTGGTCATCCTCTAGTCCTTCATCAGTGGTCACAGGACGCTGCCCACAGGACACTGTTGCCTGGATAGTTTTGGTTGGTGGTGGATGATTCTCAGTACAGCAGTGATGCTAAAGTGTCCAGCAGCACTGCTGTGTCTGATCCACTCACACCAGCACAACACCCACTAACACACAGTGTCACTGCAGTGCCAATACCTGCTCTGTGGTGGTCCTGTGGGGGTCCTGACCATTGAAGAACAGGGTATTAAAGTATACAGAGAGACAGATGGACTGCAGTCTGTAACTGTAGAACGACAAAGTGTCAGTGGAGCTGATAAAATGGACACTGAGTGTAGAAACAAGAAGGTGGTTCTTATGTTATGGCTGACTGGTGTATGTAAGCCATATGATGAGGAACATCCATCTGCAGTGCCACCACTGTTACAGATCATTTGGACTCAGCCTACAGTTTCTGTATTAAAGCGAAAATGCTGGCATTCTCAGGACCTTGGGCTGACCACCCCAGAGTCCAGGCCTCAACATCACTGAAAGTGTTTGGGATTATTTGGATCATGGGAAACAGAACATGCTCAACCAACCCCTAAGACTGAACTTTGGAGGTGTGGAAAAAATACACCTGCAGATTTCTTAAACCTGAAAGCAAGTCATGGGGAAGCTATAATAAAGGTAAAGAGTGGACACACCATATACTGGAACATCACATATAAAAACCGGTAACACTTTACATTAAGCGTTGACTAACTGAAATGAAGTAATGGATTAATAAACAGTGTTACATGTTTACTTAACATTTACATTTACATTTACATTTACATTTAAGGCATTGAGCAGACGCTCTTATCCAGACCGACTTACAACCGTGCTTAGTATTCCATTGGATAATATTCCAGCTAGTACAGGAAGTTTAGAGCCTAAAACTCACCATGAGCTCAGACACTGCCCGAACAGGGGGCCAGTGCTGATACCTAGATAGATCAATACACATATATAGAGCAAAAAGAGCACTACCTGGCAACCCCAGCCCAGTGCTCACACCTATAGAAAAGAAAAGAGGTTTTGGAACATTAGTTAACTGTTATTAATGTATTACTTTGTGTTAGTTAGTCAACACTTAATGTAAAGTGTCACCAGACAAGCTCAGAGGACATGGTGGTCTTGGATAGTAAGTACATTAAACGTCTATATTTGGTAAGATTCTGTACAACTGCAGCATTTCACATGCCGTCTGTAGTGACATCATGGCAGTGTGGCTCTGCAAACGAATGATATTGGCATATGACTTCACTGTTGCAGTTCTTCAGTCACCCAGCAGGGAGTGCAGAAGTAAACAGGAAGCACACCCGCACACAGTCACACATTTTCTCTGTTTCCACACCCGAGAGCCAACCTGGGTTACAGCTCTTTACAAGTCATCACCCCAAAGGCTGTCAGAAACATCACCAGGCTTTTGTTTACAGCAGGGTCCCCAAACTCCGGTCCCGAGGGACCAAACAGCTGTTTTCTGTCTACCAACAAACCAGATGGAGTTGATGAGCTCTGGAGTTGAAAGTTTGTTCAAGCAGTGTGAGAGCTCTGCTCTAAACAAAAGCTCCGGGATCATTCCGAGTTTAACGAGCCTGATTTAGAGCCCAAGAGAACACAGCAAACACACAGTCGAGGGACACCAACCTGGGGCCACTGCATGGGTTTCTTTTTAGAAGCACAGATGAGAAAAACACATGATAAACACGAAATCAGTGAGTACAGATAAAGTCATTCCTTAAGAAAACTTGTCCTGTCCAGTGAAATTATAAGGGCTCGTATCATGTATGATGATTCAAAATGTACCCTTCGCTCGCCGGTCCACACCATCCAAACTGCAACAGCAGCTTTTGTGATGTCTGAAAAATGATCATTTTTCATATTCATGTTTTTCCACCTATTCAGCCTAAAGCAGCAGTAGCATTTCAGTCTGGACTGCTTTTAGAACGAGCCACAATACAGAACAGAACCAGCCTGTTTCAGGGATAAAGAGAAGAAACTGCTTTTGGTACATGCGCACATAATAAGTGGACCTCAGGGGCAAATGGGTTCTTCAGGTGTAGTCACTATAGCTAATCCTTCTCATATTGTTTTAATTCAGATCGTTGTAAGAGCATTATAAGGGCACCCAGCCTAGTTCTAGGCGTGCTTTACTTGTCTGAAGCTGTTGGATCCAGTCAAGTTGTCTTATTCCAATAGCAGATATGACACTACATTGCTTCTTACTGTCATTAAGTTACATCTAGAAATATGTGGAATAACCTTAAAATAATCTTACAGTAATTTCATAATGGGAGCTATTAAACGTACCGAACACACGTGAGATGATCTTGACAGTGGTTGACGAGGTACACAAACCATGTGACCGCGGTACCCTGACTGGTGGGCTCGCTCGCTTCTTTCGTTTGGACATGTTGAGTTTTTATACTCACATAAGCCAAAAGGAAGGACAGATTTGGCCATAATGTAGTGGAGTAAACAGTAAGATATTAGACTTTGAAATGTGGTGGAGTTAAAGTACAAAGACCCCCAGAATGGAAACACTTCAGTACAGATACACCAACACAACTACCTAAGCACGACAACCAATTACAGTTGCTCAGTTACTGTCCATCACCATATTTTATGTATTTTTTTTTTTTTTATGTATGTTTTTGCGGTATAAGTGGTGTTATTCTCATATTCCTTAATAAATTAATAAATCAGTGACGCTGATCATTCCATCACACAGTTTTGAAGAGTTACAAAATGCTGTTTATCTTAAAAGACTTAATTGCTAAATATACAGCTCTGGAAAAACTGAAGAGACCACCTCAAAATGATCAGTTCCTCTAGTTGTACAGTTTCTGGGTTTATGTTTGACCAAAATGAGCAGTTCTGTTTTATTCTATACACTACTGGAAACACGTCTCCCAAATTCCAGATCAAATATTGTATTTAGATCTGTTTATTTAGAAAATCACTAATGACGCCTCCAGAAGCCTGTTTTTTGAACCATGCTCGCTGTGCATTTCACCCCAGCCACCGCTCACCAGTCTTTCTGTAGGTCACTTGAGGTCATCTTACGGTGGTTAAGTGACATTGGAATGAGGTGGCTCTCATCACGGTCAGTAGAGAGTGGTTTTGACCCTCTGCCAGACCCTCAGTTTGCTGCTTGACCTTGTTCTTATGAACCAGACGCTCACTGTATCTGCCAGTAAAGCTAGAACCGAATCTTCTGTTCCTCACTAAGGACCTGCTGTACATGTGGAGATGCTGATTTAAGAAGAAACTGGAGTGGTCTCTTATTTATTTCCAGAGCTGTATATTGGGCCGGTCTACCAACATCCATTCGTGCAACAGTTTGGCTGCCCCCTGATGAAATGACCCGTCTTTGTTGATGTATAAATAAGTGTTAGTGTAAATAAGTGAGCAGATCCTGAACAGAGAACACACTTCTGCACGTTTTGATACACAGTTACTGTTTATTTACTGAGATATTATTTGGGGGAAATACTTCAAATGTGGTCTGTACTCAAGTTTTTTTCACCCCAATATAAAAAGCTCAACAAATAAGAAACTGTGCACTAAAATTTGCAGAAAAAATGTCACGTTTGAAGGGGAACTATTTTTCAAAATCTCTGTCTGACGTCTGAGACAGAAAAAAAACCCTCATCATTCCATATACCACTCAGAATGTAGGTTCACTGGTGGTTTTTGATGGTAAATCAAAATCAGTTTCTGCAGTGTATACACCGTGACCCCTGGTTCCCATCACCAGCACTGTAAAGACATATACGTTGGCAGGTTTCTGTACTATTCTGCATTTCACATCACCCATATCTAACTGAAGTTGTTAGCATCTCAATGACAGAATTAACCAGACATGTAGAAACGTTGGAGGAGTTTCCCTTTAAGTTACTTCACTGTAGAGGATGTAGAGGATTGATATGTTGACAGTGAAACACTTTTCATTCGATTCGGGGTGTTTAATCTTCTTCACACGCCTGTACATGGAGTGTATGTACAGCCTTTACTGAATGACACATGGCTTAGGCCACTGATCAGCTTACAGCCCTGCTTTACAGGGTCAGTGTAATTCGTATGTCAAAACACTGATGGGATATGACAGGACAGCAGATGTAACAACGATGGAAACACAAACCTCGTCTTCCAGTCTTCACTCGATTTGGATCGGTTCTTTCGTGCCACTCTTTGTTTTTCTTCCAGTCTCTTCTTTTCAGCACTCGCCAAATCTGAGAGGGAACAGTGTGTTGACTTTAACTTGTCCTCAGCAGTAAAGCACTCGCTGACATAGAGTAGCGTGGGCCTTAATTCCTTCAGGCACTGCCAAGTGAAACTGGGCCAATTTGATGAGTTTTAAGAATTCCGAAAGTAGTAGAAAAGGGGACTTTCAAATCCTAATGTGTCATGCCGTCTACTGTGGGAAGGGGAAGCACAACAACTCAAACAAACTCATCATTAAATAGTTAAGATGTATAAAAAATAATAAAGATTGGTTTGGTGTGAAAGGCTCCATCCTAGAGAAACAACAAAGTGTGAACCAGACATCCAAAGCCAAAGCCAATGCCTTTAAAAGCTCCCTCACAGAAAGTTATTAGCTGAAATGGTTATGAATATACTGGCTGATGTCTGAGACGTTGCTTTTTTATGCTCAATTTGTGGAAATGTTTTGGCTTATAATGTAGTTTTTAAAATGTATTTCTTAGTGGAGAATTACATACAGTACTGTACTGTAAGGTAAATCATTCCACTCTAATTAGAGTTTACCATCATCATCATCATTATGATTATATATACACTCATCATCAAAAGAATAGCTGCACCCAGAAGGAAGTGTTGGACTGCAGTGCTATTGGGAAGGAAGATAAAGGTTACCAGATAAATTTAGACTGATATGATCAATATTTACTGAGCTACACATACAGAAGTAGTGTCTCTCAGTATGGCGTCGGGCCGCCGTGTTTGCTAACGCAACATGCCAGACGTCTCGGCATGGAGTTGTAGAGGTTCCTAATGGTGTCCTGTGATAATCCATCCCATGCAGCTTGAACATTCTCACACAGTTCCTGCAGATGGTGCGGAAGGGGTGGAGGTGGAGTGACACCAGGTCTTCTGGACGTGTGACATGTGACAACAAACCATTCATCTTGGCACTGACCACGGTGCCGCCACACACACGGACTCGTCATTGAAGATGACCCGCTGCCATTCTGTGTCACTCCATGACAGTCTGGCATGACACCATTGCAGTCTTTGTTGACACTGACGTGGTGTTAAGGGTAGTCATCGTAGCGTGCATGTGGTCCTGCGTTGTGCAGCCGTCTGCCAACGGTTCTGGCACTAACAGGATGACTCATAAAGGGCATCACTGCTCACTGAATGTCCGCAATTGTGGCTGTTGGGTCAGTCAGGTACAGCGATAAGGCCCGTCCTTGCTTACGTCACAGCTGAGCGTGAAACTTGAATCATTAGCATGTCTCACAATGTCAAACCTTCCCACCAAGTTTCATTCCTGTTGGTTGATTCCTTCTGGGTGCAGCTATTATTTGGATGATGAGTGTATAAACTCAGAGGACTCATGTAGTAAATGAAATGGCTGTATTTGTGTTATGCATTGTGACCCCTGGTTCCATTCACCACCACTGTAAAGACACCTTCTCAGTAAGTATCAATATGTTTCTCCAAAACGAACCATGTCACATCAAACCACTCAGAATGACTAGCATCTTTGTGGCATCTCAGCCACAAAGGTCTACTGTACTAACTCATCCTGTGCTCTCAGCTCCTAAGGATTTAACACTTGCCCACATGGTGTCATTTCCGTACATAACCATGCATGAACAAGGTGCCTACATCAGTAGCCGTGTCTGATAAAGTTTTCCGTAAAGGGGAACTACACCAATTATTTAAAACACCTACATGAGGAAATGGTGGGGTGTCCACAAAGTCATTCAGAGTGGTTTGTTAAGAAACGTACAGTGTCAGAAGTGTTCTCAGTGGTAGTAATAGGGACCAGACAGCCATCTCTAAACGCTCTCTCACAGACAATTATTATTAGAAATGGTTATGAATATGCTGCCTGACGTCTGAGACATTGATCTGCGATAGTTTTGTGATATGCATTTTAGTCCATTTATGTGAATCCATTCCATAGAGACAATCAGAAGACACATGTCGGGTCACTGGTGGTTCTGAATAGTAAATGAAGCTGCTGTAATTGTGATCCCTGGTTCCATTCACCACCATCATGAGTCTGTAAGTTCCTCTCACATCAAACCACTCGGAATGACTGTTTACATCTACAGGACTGAATTATTCCGAATTTTGTAATAGATTGGTGGCATTCCCCTTCCATTCATTCCTCAGCCTCCTTCATTTAGCTCCGGCCAAAGCCACATAAACAGAATTCTCCATAGGTCGTACCTATGTCTCCGTTCTCCAGGGCGCGGATATCGGGCCGCAGCCGGCAGTCCGTAGTGGGCAGACTCTCCTTCATGTCTTCCTCCAGCTCGTTCAGCTGCATGGCGAACGTGGAGAAGGCGTAGTACTGCAGGAGAGCACAAACCAGAGCGTACGTGATGGAAGAAAACCTCGTCTCTCAGAAACAGGAGGTTTACATCTGTTCATATAACATCTGCTTTTCAGAACATCTGCTGGTCTGTTTGCCATGAAGTGTTCACATGATCGAATGGACAGATGGCACATTTAAGTGATGTAAAATAACTGAAATCTGGAGAATATATGGTTCTCTAATATGTTATTTATAAACGAGCGCTTTCTGCATCGCTACCCTGCAGTTGATAACAGTACACTTCCTACTGTTAAAGAAAGTTTATTACAGTTTACTCAAATAATTTGCATATTTTAGAAAAGAAATGTAACTGGATAGTAAATATTAGCAAGTTTCTAGCAAATATGACTTATTATAATATTAATATTATTAGTTTAACTGAATTTATGTACTGCTTTATTTTAGATTAACAGTTATTGAGTTCTAATTTCAGTTTGTAGACTTATAGGTAGATATATAGTACTGTCCAAAAAGTGTGGGCTAACAAACAGTAATGTGTGGGCTAAAAACCACTTCGGTTTGCAGGTAAACGTACCAAATGACATAAATATGTTAGTTCTGTACATCTTCACAGGCTTCAGGGAATTATTAGGACAGTAGGAATTGGAAAATAAACATCTGGGAAATTTTAGATGTGTCCAGATTGATGAACAGAGCTGGAGATGATTCGAAAATGACCAAAAAAAAAATTTGGGTTGTGTAACATGTATGTTCGAAAAATGTATCATGTAAAATATGTAATTATAAAGAATTATGTAAACAGAGAATTAAAGTATGTGGTAGATCAGTGAATAAAAATAAAGAATAAAACATCTGAAAATACTATTTGGTGTCTAGTTTAATCTATTTAAATCTACGTTACATAAGCTATTCTTTAAAAAATCTATATAAATATTATACATGTCTAAAATGTATAAAAAACTGTATCATTCAAAATTGTTATTAAAAAAATCTAATTATTATTCAAAATAACACTAATACCAAACCACCTTCATTTTCAACTGGTTATGTCACAGGTCAGATTTACAGTGCATGAAGTTCTGATCCAACATCAGCGTTTTGGTTCTATAAAGTCTGATAAATATTATTTATTTATTGATAGTTTCAAATGGCACAAATTCATAATAACTGTTATTCAGAAAAGACGGTGGAACAGTTTTACAGAGTTCCTTCCTTCACCTGCTGTAGCTCTTACCTGAGCTGAGTTATCAGGTCTGGGCGATATCCTCCAGATCAGTTCACTACCTGGAATGACCTGCACAGTCTCGGCCTCTGGAGGGGGCATCTCCTCGGGTTCCTCATCCACACTGCTCTAAAGGGGAACGACAGGAACAAACCGGTGGCCATTTTATTATTGGGCTTATATTGCTCTGACCACTTTCTTAGGAGTATAGATCTGAAAACCACTTGACCGCCGGTCTGTCCAGTAAACAAACAGGAAAACAGTTCGATTTATTATCTCTGCCAGAGTTTATTCCACATATCTCAAATCTTTGTGGTCATATAGTTGTATATAATTTCAGCATTCATATGCATATATATGTATATATCATAAACTGCAGTCATATGCAAAAGTTTAGGCATCCCTGGTCAAATGACATGATTTTCGAAGTACCCTGGTCCTGGAGACGCCCTGCCCTGCACGTTTTAGTGGACTCCCTGCTTTAACACACCCCTTGCAGCTCTGAAAGGGCTTGTTAATGAGCTGAAAACTTGGATCAGGTGTGTTGGGAGCAGCAGGGAAAGCTCTAAAATGTACAGGGCAGGTCGCCTCCAGAGAAGCACTTATTCTTCAAACATCACACTTCTACGTATTTTAATACGCAATTTACATAATTTAACATAATTGGGGCAAATCAAGCATTAAATGTGGCCTGTGCTAAAGTAATGGCACATTATCTGGTTTATTTGTTTATAGTACGTTGGATTAAAGAAGTATACGTTATGTATTGAAATGTTTGGAAGTGTTTTCTCTGCAGGGGATTTTGTGTTACTAATTTTCACCAACAAATCAACAAAACATGGTATTCGGCTGGGGGTATTCAAACTTTTGCACATGACTGTAATTGTGTTAGGAAAAGATATTATGCTAATAATACAGTCATAAGGACGAACTAATTACATCCATCCATAAGTACTGTGGAGATATGAGAGGTTATGTAACAGGTATAGTAATATATTACCAATAACACTGAGGGTGGAGTTTGCGGTCGAATGTTGGGTCAGCCAGGTACATCGATAAGGCCCGTCTTTGCTTACATCACATGCACGGCCGGGTGTGGAACTTGAATCATTCGCATGTCTCCCAATGTCAGATCTACCCACCAAGTTACATTCCTGTCGGCTGATTCCGTCTGGGTGCAGCTGTTTGTGCAGATGTCTATTTTGACGACGTGTGTATCTCATGCTGAACTCTTATTTTGAGGCCTGTTGGTGACACCAGTGTGGCATCTCTAATGCAATAGTATACAGACTCTGAGAGGTCACATACAGGTCATCACATGCTACCCAGCCACGCACCTGCTTGCTGCCTTTCTTCTCCTCGGCAGATTTCTTATCCGCTTTCTTGTGAAGGTCAAACGTAGCTGGATCCACGGTGTACAAGCACTCCGTCCACTTGCCGTAAATGGCACAGATCTTCTTTTTGCTGTACAAACATGCCAATGCGTTATATGACAGCCAAAGCCGGAAAAATGCTGATTCATGTCAAACAGCATCAGAAAGCTCGTAAATTGCAGTCCTCCAATTCCGTTTTCACGGCCAAAGCGTAAATCACATGTAGGCAGCTTTTAAGGGAACATTTCACTCCAAAAATGCTGACGGCTCCAAATGTGTGAAAGCTGCTTGGGACCATTTAGCATGATTTAGCTTTCAGTCCTGTTTGGCAGTGTTAGCATTTTTTGCTGATGCAGTTTCGTAACGCATACACACATACGTTAAGGGCCTTTGCTGTCATCAGGTTCACCGTTATCACTTCATATAACCAAGTGCTTCACTGTAAAACATACAGAACTGTGCAAAAGTGTCGGACCCGCCTTTAGTTCTTTGATTTCCAGTCAAAAATGGCATGGAGTGCAAGTCTAAATAACAGAAATTCAGATAATCAGAAAATAATGCAGAAGACTTACACACTGTGTTTAACAGACACAGAAGCCAATACAGCTACGTAGAATTTTCAGTAGTTAGGAGCGTCCACTTTTTACCTTTATTACCTTTTCTGGAGACTTCAGGGATCATTTTCTGCACCTTAGAAGTCGGATGCAGTTTTCCTTTTCATGAGGTCTGGACTGTGGGGTGGTCAGTCCAGACCACCAGCAGCTTCTTTGCTTGATGCGTCCATCTCCTTTTCTCTGTGAGAAGCTTCTTGAACAGCTGTGCATCCTTTCAAACCTCCATAGCGTTGAGGGGTCTTCTCATGGTGGAAGGATGGACAGAAACTCCTGTGGATGTTCTCAGATCTGAAGCAAGAGTGGAGCTTGATCTTCTCCTCTTTCTCTTAAAGATGAAAGCAGTGTTGTTGGTCTTGCTGGTCTTGCAAATGGTTGTTAGGGTCCCGTTTTCTCTAGCTTTTAATGCTTCAAAGCTCTTTTCATTCATTTGTCTTCTAAACCCATTATCCCTTTGGGTTTGGCTTTGGGATGGGGGGCTGAAGCCTATCCCAGCTTTCAATGGGCAGAAGGGAGCAAACAACCTGGACAGGCTGACAGTCGATCACAGGCAGACAAGCAGACATACACACTCACACCTAGGGGGCAGTTTAGCATCTCCAATTCACCTGACATCATGTCTTTGGACTGTGGAAGGGAACCCATGCAGACACAGAGAGGACATGCAAACTCCACATAGAAGGGAACTCGGATGCCCTGGCCAGGAATCAAATCAGTGCCCACTAATTTGTTCAGAAACATCTGCTGAAAAATGAGCTTGTGCCTAAAGACCACTTTGACTGGGCACAAATTAACTGAAGGGTGGTCTCTGACTTGTGGCAGTTCTGCATACACCGAAAGACATGACTCCAGTACTGCACTTACCTTTTATCGAGGATGTAGCCCTCCACTTTGTGTAACTCCTTGCCAAATAGACCACATGACTTGAACGTCAGACTGCACCTCTCCCCAGTTCTATTTGAAAACACAGCGTCGCAAGTAAACATATCATTAAAAGCCCATTTAGCTGTTCTTGCATAGTGCTGACAGCATCGTGCGAAAGACACCTCCACCTCCATTCTGACAAGATCCTAAAAATACATCTGGGAATTTGGTGATAATTAGGCAGCAGACCTAGTTTTCACACCTTCTGAAAAATTGCTGTTGTGGTCGGTCTGGGATGTTTCACACAACAGCCACGACATGTGAAATCCCCTCGCCTAAAGCAGAACCATTTCAGACACGGGACTGTGTGATCTTACTTGCCCTTACTTATGGTTAATAACCTCCACGTTGCCGTACTGCTCGATCCACAGCTGACCCACTATGATGTTATGGACACAGCAGGTAGGGTTGGTCCAGGTGTATGCTTCGTTGTGCCTGTGGGTGTGAAAACATTGAATAACTAATACAATTGAAGTTCAGCTCAAGTTATGCATCAAAACAAATACTGCTGAATTAGAATTAGAGTAGGGAGGGGTTGCACAGACTAGCTGACCAATCAAGTTTGTTTATTTATTTGTTATTTTAAACAATATCTTTATTGGCTTTTCGAATAAGATATTAGAAGGAATTAGCACAATGATTATAAATGCAGTTTACTGCTTAAAATAAAGGAACAGACTTACAGGAAATACACCTGGAAAAAAGTAATAGACTGCACAAAAACGAATAGCTGCACCCAGAAGGAATCAACTGACAGGAATGAAACTTGGTGGGAGAGTTTGACATTGTGAGACATACAAATGACTCAAGTTTCACATTTAGCTGCGCATGTGATGTAAGCAAGGACACACCTTATCACTGTGCCTGATTGACCCAACAGCCGCAATTGTAGACGTTCAGTAAGCAGTGATGCCTCCATGAGTCACCCTGTTAGTGCCAGCACCATTGGCAGACGGCTGCACAACGCAGGACAACAAGTACACAGGCTGTTATGACGACTGCCTGTGACGTGGTGTCGCCAAAGACTGCTATGGTTTCGTGCCAGACTGTCATGGAGTGACTCAGAATGGCAGCAGGTCGTCTTCAGTGATGAGTCCCGATTTTGTCTTGGAGGAGACGACCAATGAATCCTTGTGTCTAGGCTCCGTGGTCAGCACCAAGATGAACGGTTTGTTGTCATGCGTCACACGTCCAGAATGCCTATTGTCACTCCACCTCCACCCCTACCGCACCATCTGCAGGAACTGGTGGAGGATATTCAAGCTGCATGGTATGGATTATCACAGGACACCATTAGGAACCCCTACAACTCCATGCTGAGTCCTTCCTTTGAAGTCGCTTGTTGCAAAGTATTCCCTTCTCCTGTGGTTTTATTCATGATGTCATCAGCATAAGTTCTTTCGTCACAGAACTGTGGACATGAAAGTCTTCAGAAGTCTGGTTCCTGTCACCACTACTGTGAACATAAGCTCACCAGACAAAAAATATCCACCTTGTATGTTCAAGGTGGTAGTAATTTCAAGCTCCTGCAGATAGCGCTGCATGAGGATGATGGGGCTATAAATACCTGCAGGTTGTGTGACGGGATTCATAGATTGAGAAGAGATGGTACAGTGCAGTGAATGTCNTGTGCCAGGGAAGGCATCCACCAAATCTGGCCCAACTGTGCAATTCTTTGATGAAAGAGTGTCTGAACATTGATGTGGCCTACATCCAGAAACTTGTCCAGTCCATTCCCAATCCAATCCAATCACAATCCGATCACAGTTATTCCTCCCTCTTACCCCAAAAGTGGAACTCCAGTGCTCCAGTGCAACCTAAAAAAATTAAGTTGCCTTTCAGAGAGATGAGTCTTCAGTTTGCACTTGAAGACTGGGCTGGACTCAGCTGTTCAGACAGTGAGGGGAAGTTAATGGGTGCCAGAATAACCTTAATGCTTGTCTTTCACTCGTCTTGATGGATGGCGGGACAAGCCAAACTGCAGCTGAGGCTCCAAGGGCTCAAGGTACAGATTCAGGTTTTGACCATCACTAGCAGCTAAAGGGAGCAGATTCATTTTTGGCTTTGTAGGCAAGAATCAGGGTTGAAAATATGATGAACGCAGCAACAGCATGACCTCCAGAAACATATCGTCGCTGTCCAGTGAAAACCATGCATCTCCCTTTGGGTCGATTTCTATTTTTTGGCATCATTTGAGCACATGAGCTGCTGTTTACATTGGGTAGACATTTCATGATGAATGGATCACCAGAAATATCCAAAACATGCTTGGAAAAACGTCTGGTTCCATTGACTTACATTCAAATTCAGTCAGGTTTTTGCCCTCTCCTGTAAAGTTGCCATTTTGGAGATACTTGTTTGGACAGCGACGATATACCAAAGCCAAGAGCCATTTAGGAACCAAAACTCGAGTGGATATACTGATAATGAAGAAAGCAAGGTAGATCATTCCCTCGCATTTGAATACTCTTTCACCATGCTCGCGATCATCAAATTCAACTGCTCATATTACAAAACGTTCTTCTACATGATAGGACCACCAAACCCCTCCAAAACTCACATAGTGCAGCGTTAATTGAATGGTCACTATACTATACTCTTCTCTATTGACAGCTCCATTGGCTGGATTAAGCCTTAACTGTATGCAGATAAAAGTACTCACTTGGGTAGCTCCAGAGTGATGATGCCGCGAGGCTCCGCCTCCACACTCTTCCCCCAGAACTTGAGTTTAGGGTAAATGGAGCCATGGAACAGGAAGTCGTCTTTCAGACCCTCAGCATGGAATGCACTAACTGGCGGATGGTGGCTCACCTGCTCAGAAACCCACCTGAAGCCGAGGTCCTCTCTGATGGCAGATAGAGAGTGTAAGGAGGATACTGGGGTGTCTACAGATAGCTTGTACACCCATCGGCCATAACATTAAAACCACCTCCTAGTTTCAGTGTCCATTTTAGCAGCTCCATTTACCATATAGCTACAGTGTGTAGTTCTTCAGTCACAGACTGTAGTTCGTCTGATTCTCTGTATACTTTACTACCCTTTTCTTAAATAGTCAGGACCCCCACAGGACCACCACAGAGCTGGTATCATGTCTGTTGTGGATCATGCTCACCATGCACACTGACTTGGTGGTGGTGTGTTAGTGTGTGTTGTGCTGGTGTGAGTGGATCAGACACAGCAGTGCTGCTGGAGTGTTTAAACACTGTGTCCACTCACTGTCCACTCTATTAGACACTCCTACCTTGCTGGTCCACCTTGTAGATGTACAGTCAGAGACGATAGCTCATCTGCTGCAGCACAGTTTGTGTCGGTCATCCCCTGGTCCTTCATCAGTGGTCACAGGACACTGCCCACAGGACGTTGCCCACAGGACGTTGCCCACAGGACGCTGCCCACAGGAGCTGTTGGCTGGATAGTTTTGGTTGGTGGATGATTCTCAGTCCAGCAGTGACACTGAGGTGTCCAGCAGCACTAACACACCACCACCATGTCAGTGTCACTGGAGTGCTGAGAATGATCCACCACCCACATGATACCTGCTCTGTGGTGGTCCTGTGGGGGTCCTGACCATTGAAGAACAGGGTAATAAAGTATACAGAGAAACAGATGGACTACAGTCTGTAACTGTAGAACAAGGTGCTCCTATGTGGTCAGTGGAGCTGATAAAATGGATAAAGAGTGTAGATACACTGAGGTGGTCTTAATGTAATGGCTGATCGGTGTATATATGTTCGATGTGATTTTCAACACCCTTGTAACTCAGTCCAAAGGTATTCGGAGGACACTGTATGTATGGCAAAACCTATAGACTACGTTTACTCCAGGATGCGATAGCTGTGATTTCTGAGAACGCCATTCAATTTTCTTGCCCATAGAAGAAATATGCTTAGACCTGGAGTTTCTAATATACTGGCACGATGCCAACACGACTTCAGAGGTCTTCGAAAAATAGTTCAGAATTGACTCCCATTAAATCACCAGCTGTTAAATTAAGAATAATGATGCTGCCAAGCGAGTGTAAACATATCACTTTGGTTATGCTGCTTATTAAATACATTTCCATTATGAAATGATAGATGCTCGACAGTTTGTCTCACTGACACTAGCAGATCAGTGTCTCTAGAGCACAGCCTGCGAAGGTCACATGACCAGCACTGACCTGATCAGCTCGTAGGTTTCACCCAGCAATGGATTGAAGGGCTTGCCGGTCCTCTCCCACTGCGAAGCTACAGCAGACACGGCGAAGGCTGCCACGCACTGTAAACACACAGAAACCTGACTGCAGCACCTTTTACCTGACACTGCATGCTTCACAAAGACACCTGTGAATATTTCATGACCGTAGACCTAAACAGTTTTCCAATATTGCTACCATTGCTTATTACAAGATGAGCACACAGCTGGCATTGTTAAACACTATACAGAATGCAGAATAACAGCAGCAATGCTGCAAACGTGGCACAGTTTCGCTCCAGAGCAATGGACGAGTCAGAAAGTGCCTTACGTGAGCATCATTGTGTGGCTCATGAAAATTTAACTCACTTCTAGTCTGATGTTACATCACATTGTCCATTGTGTTTGTTCAGGCTGGGGCTGCCCAACCTTCCTCCTGAAGATCAGCATGGCCTCCAGCATGATGCTGGATCCAACTGTAATCTAAGAAAACCTCTAGCAGCTACTTAGACCTTCCAGGACTCTCTCAGTTTCAGGTATGTTAGGATTAGACCTGATCTCTATGGAAGGCACATTTCCGGAGCATTGTTGGGTACTGGTATTCACTTACACCAGCTACTTGATCAGAACCTCCTACCTTGTAGCTCCACCTTGCTGGTGTACAGTTAAGACACTGTAGCTCATCCGTTGATGGGCAGTTTGCTCCCACAAAGGGTTCTCTCATCAATACCACAGAAGGACCACTTTTGCTTACCCAACAAGTCATGACTGGTGGAGACATCTGGATGGTTTCAGTGGTTGGAACCACTCTTTACCAATTTTAGGGTTCTTACTAGAACTTTTACTAGAACATCATGTTGAGGTTCCGTAAACTTTAAAAAGGTTATTTGGGCTCATAGAGGTATTGCACACTATTAGGTTCTTCACCAATTTTAAGGTTTGTACTAGAACATCATGTAGAGGTTCTGTAAGCTTTAAAAAAGGTCATTCGTGCTTGTGGAGATATTACACACTATTAGGTTCTTACTAGAACCTGTACTAGAACATCATGGAGAGGTTCCGTAAGCTTTACAAAGGTTATTTGTGCTCATGGAGGTATTACACACTGTTAGGTTCTTACTAGAACATCTTGTAGCAGTTCTGTAAGCTTTAAAAAAGGTAATTCGTGCTTGTGGAGGTATTACATACTATTAGGTTCTTCACCAGTTTTAAGGTTTTTACTAGAACATCATGTAGAGGTTCTGTAAGCTTTAAAAAGGTTATTCATGCTCATGGAGGTATTACACACTATTAGGTTCTTACTAGAACCTGTACTAGAACATCATG